>CAJNJA010073664.1:0-21845 GCA_905231915.1 Symbiodinium necroappetens | reverse complement strand
CCCCCAAAAAAAACACACACACACAACATCTTGGCCGATGTTTGCAAAAATCGTGGTCATTGTGGTTTAACCACGATCTTGGTTAAACTTGACCAAGATCGTTGTCAGATTAGATCAAAAGAAAGTGTGATTGTGTTTCATTTTGATCAAACAAGCGTGATTTGGTTTGTTTTTTGCAAAACCTAGGTGTGATGTAGAATTTCTTGTGCACCCACAAAGAGCTTGGTTAAACTTGACGAATATCTTGGTCAAGACAAAACAACCCACACAGTCGGCCAAGCCCACATTCGACCAATATCTTGGTTAAATTTGACCTAGGTCTCACTTATTTGAGCCAAGATCTTGGCCAAGGCCTCTTGCCCAATGTCTTGCTCAAAAAGAGGGAGCCAGAGTATCGACCAAGATCTCAGCCAACAAGAAACGAGACGTTGGACAATCACACGACCAAGACCCGTGCGCGGGGGGCCCGAGGGGGCGGGAGCTTTCTTTTGAAGGACAGCAAGTCTTATGCTTTGCGAATAATTTCGCGCACTACCGTTGGGGGCTCCATTCCCCCGGAGTTTCAGATCGAGCTTCATCCGAAAACATACTTTATGGTTAGGGTCCTAGAATGAACCACAAACAGGAATCTTTTTGGAGACTCCGTAATTTCTAAGACGGCCTTATGCCCAACCCCCAAACGTCTCGAATTCTCTAAGACGGCCCTAAACCCTGAAGGCTCATGGCTTCCGGGCCTTTGAGGTTTGTCCAAACCCAGGAAGGCTGAAGGAGTCTAGACAGGAGGCGACGGACAAGACACACTATCGGGTCTCAGGGTATGGGTTGGGCAGGTTCTGTTCACAATGATTCCGGACTGGCTATTCTATTCCAGGTTGAATGGCGCGACAGCCTTCGTGTCGCACTTCCATGCTCTGAGACCAGACCCGTTAAGACACCGAGAGACGGCCCTTCGTTGCGCCTCTGCGGGCTTTGCATCCAGCCACCCCTTCGGCCCCTTCTTGGGAGCTTCTTGGGCTCCAGAGTCGCTGCTCGAGGATACGCCTGGAAAACGCTGGAGCTCCGGACTTTCGGACTTTCAGGGCGGTAGAAAGAAGGACGCCACGGCTGGCGGCGTAGCCGCACGACTTAAAGCTCAAAACATCCGAAACCCCTCGAGTCGCTTCTGGCGTCTACAAGCAACAGGATGGAGATATCTGACGGTTCCGCTGCTTGGGAAGTACATCAGAGGCTTCAAGAGAAGCTTTTGAGGAAGAGACTCTCCTAGGGAGCGTTGCATGAATCCGGGCACTGGCATTGCTACGGTCTTTGTCATTCCAGCTGCCATAGCTTGCCAAGGTTGTAAGCCACTCTAAGTGCTAGGATAATTAGTTGTCGTCGTCCTTGCAGCATCATGATGTCAGAGGGCAGCAAGAGGCAGTGGAAAAGCAGAAACAGATGTGGGGTTGTATAGCCGCTGTGTTTATAAACTCCGAATCTCGTGGCCTTCTCCTCGAAGTCCCGGCGTCGTTGAGTCATCTGAGCTCAGAGCGGCTAAAAAAAGGTCATTTCGAGCTACGGCTGAGGGGGCTACAGCTACAGCGCGGGGCCATCTTGCTATTGTACTACAATTGTTACAACCCCACGAGCTGCACCTTGGCGTTGACGTAGCATCGAACGCGTACCCTTCTGGCCCATTGCGCACAACCCAACAGCATGGGAATCGCAGGACCCTTCTGTCTGAAAGCGATTGCTGCAGTGTTATCAAGTGCTCCTGGGCACTTGGGCAGAGGCCGTCTGTTGGAGCCTCTAGCCCCCCTTGGAAAACTCCTGCCCACATGGCTTTTCAACTGAGTTGCTTTAAGTTGAAGACGCCTTTAGGGATTTGGCACTCGCCTTTAGACACGACTGTCGTAGAAAGACGTCGAAAGCATGTCCGGGTCTTCTTTGCAAGTCAGCATCATTGGACGTCTACGTCTCCGTTCTATTCTGGGTCCCCATGCTGCTGCAGTGATGAAACGATACAGTCGCTCCGTTGTGCTGGAGGCTTGCGGCGGTGTCCATGCTACACCAAGCAATCATGCACAGACGCAGAACAAAGGGATCAAAACTCGAGGTGGCTGTGATTTGCAACTCTGTGCTGATTGCTTTTCTTCGATCTTGCGACGCTGATGGCGGCCAGTTCTCCCCTAGCCCAGCCGGGTTTGGCAGGTGCAGAAGGCTGGCATTGGTCGCCGGAGCCGCAGGAAGGCGTGGAGGCGGCTGAGATGGTCCTCGGAAGTGCTGGGCATCTTCTTTGGAGGCTTGACGTGTGCCAGCGTAGATCCCCAAATAGAGAACGACCAAGACGACCATGACCACAAGAAGGACTATGAACATCCTTCCCCTCTGGCACTGGCGAGATTAGGATTCCACAGAGAAGCCTCATAGTGTGGACCTGCTAGGACTGTTGGCACTTTCTGCCTAGGGGAAAAGAGCACCCCACCTAATTACACTTGACACACACACACACACCCACCCGCGCGCACACACACACACAAACATCTAAATGAAAGGGCCACGGTGGCGTTCCCTTTTTTTCGGCTTACAGGAGGTCTGCAGCTGGGTCCTAGCGGATTGTGTACGAAGGACATATGGAAGAGCATCTCGAAGGAAGGAAATGGATGCAGGAACCAGCATTACTGTCGACTCGAACGCGCTTAGGGAAGAAGCCTGAAGCAGAGGAAACTGCTACCCCACTCCGCATAAGTTTCGAAGACAACGCTCCTCGGCCCCTGAGGTCCTGGCCCCAAAAAGCCTCAGTCAAAGAAGTCGGAGATCTTCACTTCCGACTTCACCTGGCTACCTTCACGGGAGCGTTCACGACAGCAGTCTTGCTGTTGGGCACCGGCCGCCACAAGCCTTCGGCTCCTCGCATCCACTTGAGCGGTGGCGGGATGTACCGCGTGCCTGAGAGAAAAGCTGAGCCAAGCAGGCCATGTCGGAAATCGGGTGAGTCCCCCGCCGTCCGGATTGAGGTGGGCATAGAAACAGCTGGTGCCAAATGGACAGTGGCCTTCCCAGAAGCTTCAACAGACCATGCCCTTCACTCAGCTCTCTTTGCTCCTCGGCCGTAGTCAAAGAGTTTGCATGGGATGCGGCCCATCTCCTGCGAAACTCACAGCTACCACAGGCTACCACAACCAGAACGCAAATATGTAACAAGGCTGCGCCGAAGCGACGCCGCTTCGCCTGCTTGTAGGAGTCGATGACTTCTCCTAAGTGCGATTGCAAAGAACTGGGAGCTCTCCGACCAAAGCCTGACGGTGCACGAAGCCCGAAACTGACTGAGGCGGCCGGCGTTTTTCCTCGGGGTCCAAGATGATATGGTCCGTGGGAATCACGTAGAAGGATTCCTCAGGTACCGGTATATGACTCCCTCCGAATCAGGGGATGGTGCGGAATCTCTGAAACTGCGCCAAAAGACATTGCGGCAAACCGGACAAAGCCGCAGGTTCTGCTTATCCTGCGCTCAGCATGTCCATGCCGAAGAGCTACGGGTACGATTCAACGGCCACAACTACAACTGACTTCAGTACATTCGAGCGCTGCGCCTGCTGCTCCCGCTCGCGCCGCCAACCGCGGATACAGCTGAGGCAAAATGCGTGGTCGCAGCCTTGGACACAAGCACCTTTTTCTGAAATTCTGCAACGCAGCGCATGTGGTCGGGCTCGGCAAAACAATAAAGGACTGCGTGGCTAGAAAAACTTCACAGTAGTCAGTAGGCACACGGAACTAAAAGCTGCCTGAGGTTACGCTCTCTCTCTCTCTCTCTCTCCCTGTCTTTCTCTTTCTTCCTTGCTTCCCCAGAGGAACCCCCTCGTTGGGCTGTCTTGCCTAAGGAACAAGTCATTGTTGGCCCTGGCCGTTGTCGGCGGCTCCCGGGCCTCTTTGCAACGCCAAGCTTTTCGAGCAACAGGCTGAGTTCCACAAGCTGAGTTCACACACTCCTAGACAGTGCCTAAGATGATGGGCTTGTCCGTGACTTTATGTGCTGGAGCACCAATGTAATGTAATGCATCCCAACATCTCCAAACAGGGGTGTAATGTAATACATCCATCCATGCATGCATGCATACCTGCATGTATGTATATATATATATATGATTAATAATAAGAATAAGAAGAAGAGTAATAATAATAATAATATGTGTGTGTGTATGTGTGTATATATATTTATAGAGAGAGAGAGAGAGAGAGAGAGAGAGAGAGAGAGAGAGCATCCATGCTGCAAGCCCTGACTGCGTTAAACATGACTTGACTTCAGACTTTCAACTCGATCTCCGGCTCTGACAATGCCCCGGGGCCACGGCTTTCTAGCATTCCAAAACGTTCACCTCTCTTCATGACCTCGGTGTATCAAATCTGCAGGATGATTGCACTTTCCAAGATCGACTTGGCCTGTTCTCTTGTCGGGTCACAGAAACTCAAGGGCTCGACATTCTCGAAGCAAATGCCGCATTCTGTAAACTCTTCCACAGGCCTTTCACGACAAAAGCGCCGACGAGCTGAGACCCCACTGCTCTCGCACCTCGGGCGGGGCCGCTCTGCTCGAGCCGTGGTCGCCTCCGCACCCGGGCCACCCGGGTGCATGCCAGGGCCACGGCTCTGGCCGTTCGCCACTGGAACCGCCGGGCCCGGGCCACGGCTGTGGCCGTTCGCCACTGGAACCGCCGGGCCCGGGACACGGCTCTGGCCGTTCGCCACTGGAACCGCCGGAAGCGCTGGCTCCCGCGGCTCCGGCATCGTGTGGAGGTTGCGGCAAGCATCACCTCGGACCGCGACCGCTGCTCTCACAGGGCCTTTGGCCATCTGATTTTGTGTTGAGCTTTGGCAGTGTTGAGGGGAGAGCCAAAGGCACATCGCCCCTGCAGAAAGTGGCGGCAGATTGTGGCGCCTGGTGCGGAGTGGCCAGGTGCCGCCAGGGGGGTTGAAAGTGTACCGTCAGCTATGCAACCGACCTCTCCCATCACTCCCCCCTGTCCACCCAGTGCCTGCTGCATGAGCCTGCGAAGCTCGGGAAGTGTCGGGTTTTTTCAAGCAGTGAAAGGAATGAAGATGCACAATGACCACAATGTCACAGTAACACGTCCAGTGTCTCAAGAGCTGCCCATGGCTGCCCCCTCCTGTCCTGGCCGTTGGTTCCATTCGCGGAGGCCTTCGCGCCACCCCTCGGAGGAAGACGAGCGAGCCAAAAGAGCCCTAAATCCTCCGAGGCTCGCTCGGCTCGCTCCAGGCGCGGCACGGGAAAGCCTTTTTGTCGCTGTCCTGGTGATCAGTCAGTAAGGTAATCAACGAACGAATGATCCTCCACAGAAAAACAGCAGTCGAGATGACGTTGAAATTCGCAAGCAAGTGAGAATCAGCAAAACTTATGCTGGTCGTTCCACTCTGCAGCGAACCTTGTAGCCTCCGTTGGTGATGTTACTGCCGTTGGTGCCATTCGGGTCGCCGTGCCACATGTTGCAAGCATTGCCGAACGCGCAGCGTCCCTGTAGCGGCTTGAAATGTTCGGCACATGGGCACATGTCGACCGCAAGCCAAATTTCCAGGAGAGCAGAAGAAAGGGAAGAGAGCGAGTGAAATTCTCCAAGTCTCTGCCTGCGCATAGAACTTGCACAGCTGCGGCATGTGGCGCCTGGCGCCTCCGGTTACAGACTCGCTTCAAAAGCCTCAAAGCCTGCACCCCTGCCGTCTCCCTCCCGGTCCTGAAGAGGTGCAACAGCCAACTCCGGTTTCCGGCCGTTCTTGGCAACAGGGGTAGAGGACTGTCACTGTACTTAACATTGGGCTCTCTTCGAATGTGCAGTCACTACTGTCTGCACCTCACTGTGCGAGCTCGCCTAAGCTAGGTTGTCATCTTCGCATTCGTGCAGCTTCGGTCTTGACATGCAGTAACTTGGGCTGCTTGAACCAGCTTCATCGGGTCGTGCAGAGGTTGACATGCATGCGACTGCACATCTCTCTGCACGGTAACATCAAGCTGCAACAGTACTCAGCGCAATGGCTTTCAACTAGCGACTGGAGGAAGGCCAGTGAGAAGTCTACAAAACGTTTGGCCCGGGCGGTGCGTAGTTGTGGTGTTCAAAGTTTGTGTTTTTGTGAGTTATTGCTAACTTTCCGGATTTTCGTAGCATTCACATGAGAGAGATGCAAGGAAGGTTGGATTCCTTGTAGTGTGAGGGGTTTGCTAGGTTTCCAGGCCTTAGTATATCACCCGACATTCTCTGGTAGGGTTCGGCCAGCAAGGTTTTGTTCGAACGCCTTTTTCCGTTGGACCAGCAGGGTTTTTTTTTTTGACACCTCTTTTCCGTCTGCCCGGGGGGTATCCAGAATGCCACAATGGCTGAGGTATGGACCAGCAGGGTTTAAAGTGTAGGGTTCCCAGCCATCATGTCTTCGAAGGTGTTGCCATTGGTGCTTGAGATTTTCCTGACCCCGTCACCCAGTTTAGGGCTTACCGTCTAAGTCTAGTTTTTTCTACAGAAAGTCGAGTTTTGGGTGTGCCACCCATTATCTCTTCGGTGCGCTCGGCAACCAGTTACACCTTTTCGGGTCCAAGGGGCTGCCGCCCATCATCTGTATTGCGGGCTTGGGTTTACCACGCAGCGTGCCCGGCTCTGGCCATGGTTTCGGGTGTTCGAGCCAGTCAACTTTCTGGTGACTGGCTCGAATCAGGCCGAACCCTGATCGGAAATGCTGGATCTAAAGCAGACGGTAAAAACCAGACCCCAAGGCCACAAGCCCTCAAAAAAGGGAATGCAATGGGTCCTCAAAACCCCGACATCCTAGCCGGGTAGGTTGGTCAGATCCGAAACTAGCCAAGGCGATGATGGGCTGCAGCCCCCAGACCCGAAAAGGAGTAATGAATTCGCCAGCGTCCCACATTCGGAAAGGAGCTGATGGGTGGCGTATCCAAAAGCCTGAGTTCTTACAAACACTCAACATGGTGTGGCAAGTCCTAGACCTGTGACTCCTTCCCGGAATCCTGAAGGTAGTGATTGGCTCTCAGCCCGAATAGCTCATGTCTGAGCTCGAACCCAAAGTTTCCAGACGACATCTCCAAACGCAATCATGAGTGCCGCACATCAGACCCCTTCGCAAAACGGAAGTGGGTCTAGATTCCTCAAAATTCGATGCCTGGCAAGCCTTAGACAAGGTTACTGGGTCCCCAACCCAAACTGGACCTTCGATCATGTATGATGGTTGGCAAACCCTTAACCCCATAATAAGGCCCTATAAGCTGCCCCTGGCACCTGAAACCCAGAAAGAGGGCTTGAGACCACCAGGGTATGGCAACTGGCAAAACCAAAGCTTTAAGACTCATAATGGTGGCGCGGTAAATGGGTGCCGAGCCCTCCAAACCATGATACGAGTTCGGCGGCACGCTTGAAACCCCGAACATCAAAACAAGCTGACCTGAAAGCTGTCACTCTGTCAATGATGCAATACTGGAACATCCGGTGCGGTCGGTGTGTGTGTGTGCATGCATGCATGCATGTATGTATGTATGTATGTATGCATGTATGTACATATACTATGATATCTATATATATATATACATATATATATATTTATTTATTTATTTATCTATTTATTTATTGGTATATATATATATATGCTTATGTATATGTATGTGGGCAATCTGTCTCATTCCCTAGCGAGTGTGAAAAAATAAAACTCGAGAACACGTGCTAAAACTCTCCCGTAGCACTCTCCAGGTCTAATGCTGTAATTCGAACCATGTACACCTTGCAGTGTTTCTTTAAGAGATATCCATGGCAAAGCATGAATGGCCTCCCACCTTCTCTAAAGCTTCGATTCTCGCTTCTCAGATTCTCAGGCGGCTCAAATGAGGATTTAACTCCCTATCTTCGGGACTATGCAGATTCTCTTTCAGCAGCTCGATCGCGGAATGCACAGGGCTCTGCCCCGGGGGAAAATGCTCAAACTACATCCATGTAATCCCAAACTCCGGCGGCTCAGTAACTGGCTCGTAGTATTGAGCTCGAATCAGGTACCCCGCTGCCATCTCAATCCGGATTTAGACTCTACCTAAAGATCCAGCGCAGCTGCTGCCAGCCGACAACATGAGCGCGTGGTATTCAATGCTGCGCGCATGCGACTGTGGAAGAAGGATCTCCAGCAGGAAGTGGTGGAACCATCTTCAGCCAGTTTAGTTTTGTGGTCTGGGTCTTGAGGTTAGGTGCTCGCACTCAGGACACATCTGAGAAATGCTCCCTGCCAGTACAGCACCGTTTCTGTACATGTCATTTGTTCCCCACGCCTCTGCGGAAGGCGCAATGCTTCTACGACTTTGATTCTCCCCCAACCAATCTAGGCGTCTAGGATTCTGGCTACACTCAAGTCGGCACATGCAGGCGTGGGAGGGCCAGACTCACAGGCGGCGTCTCAGGCTAGTGTTCCTGCCGAAAACATAATTTACGCGCAAAGCAGCTGAGGCCTCCGAACTGCCACAAAAGCAATGACCAGCGCACCGCATGGTGCCCGATCTCTCATGGCCCCGGGCGCAGCACCGCTTATAGGGGCTCTGGGATGTGGGAGAAACCACACCGTCCGGCACCAAACCGTCCGGCCAGCCTCGATAGTGGTAGGCACCGGTGTAGCAGTTGCTGCAAGTCTCGTAGGAGGCCTTGAAATCCGCCGCGTCTGCTTGCAAACACACGAGACAAAGGACACCTGAGACAACGGCCACGTCCTCGCGGATGTCCGTGCAGTGATGGGTCCCTGCGCCACCCTGCCTTGGCACAACCCTTCTCGGAGTCAAGAGAAATGGCGATGCTACGAGTCCCAGTTGCAGTGCGCGGCCATCAAGGTAGTGCATGGGTTCTCCGCACGAGTTGCACGGAACCGTAACGGCAATCTCCTGCGCTTGGCCCTGTCAGTTTCGCAACGGCTCAGACCCTCCCGAGCACACACTAAGCCTGCCTCCCGCTTCCGCACACTGGCAAGCGCCTGGGAAGAGCGGTGAGGCTTTACAGCCCTAAACACATTTCAGCCCAGGGCCTTGTCCGAATTCCGTCGCATTACCGAGCGGCTCATGGCCCAGATCTGCCAGGGAAAGGCCCAGGCTTTTCGCAGTTTCCGCCTGTTGCGCAACGGGACCCACAGAACCTCGCCCCGTGAATTGGTGCCACCGAAGCCGAAGGAATTCAGACCACCTTTGCGGAAGAGCATCCTAGACTTGCTCACTTCTCCCCACCTTCGAGGCTCTACGAGTCTTTGAGATAAGGCACCAAAGTGCAAGGCCATGCGATGCTGCTCATGCGGCTGGGCTCCCAGCTGATGATGCCACGCTCATCGGCACTCAAGTTACAGCACTCCACAGGGAAAAGGCCGGGAAAGCCTGCATCGTCGATGTGTGCCTGGGGCTTCCCATCACAACTCCATTTCCCAACCCGCCCAATAAAGCACCATTCTAAACCCACAGTCCAAACGGTAATCCATAAAAAAAAAAAACCAAAAACAAAGCAACACGCCAAAACCAACACAAAGATCCAAAACACAACCCTAAACCCAAAATCACCTAAACAAATCCTACCCTCGACCATTCACTAATGAGGTCTGGGGTCAGCGCCCCTCATAGAAAGCTAGCCCAAAGATCACAACCCTGTCCTTTGAATGCCGTGACATACAACAATACTTACTATGAGGAACAAGCATCTTGGGTTCCTTTCTGCTTGCTGACTTCTCATAATGTCTATTGTCCTCACATCACCAATTTCAACAAACATTTTCCATGCGTTACATAGACCGTGGTCGTGCAGTTGCTTTCAATTTGGCACACCGGTTAAGGCGTCCCTAACTTCGCTGTTGTTTAACAACTTCAGTTCTGATTTTGAATGTAGTTTTCCCTATTTGCTCTTTTATCCAGAACCTTCTGTCATTAAGATACAAGTCATGGATCCTTGAAATTTATTATGCCCTCATCGCGTCATCGTATCTAATCTGGTAAAGTCCCAGTCTCTTGTTTGGAAACCTGATCTCTTCGTCGTGGAGTTTGTGAACATAAACATCTTTCTTGTTCGTAAAAATGATAAGATTTTGGAACCATGTGTTTAACTAAACCAACAGCGTTCTTGCAATCTAGCTCTGCAAATTAGCAAACCTGTTTATTCAACATCACCATCAACAACTGCTCTGGCAGTATCTGCTACA
The DNA here is from genome assembly GCA_905231915.1 of Symbiodinium necroappetens. Classification (NCBI taxonomy): domain Eukaryota; class Dinophyceae; order Suessiales; family Symbiodiniaceae; genus Symbiodinium; species Symbiodinium necroappetens. The sequence continues at coordinate 11,651 of CAJNJA010073664.1, read as the reverse complement.
AACTGCTTGTATTCCAAAAATGGTTTTGCATCGGAGTCTGGATTTCCAAGGTTTATTTGCTCTACTCCACCAATTGTTGTATTATGTGAAATGTTGAGATGTCCGTGACAATTGACTCTGCCACTTGTTGTGCTTAATTCTGGTGAATACCCTTGACCAGAATCGGTTAAAATTAGAGATCGTTGTTAATACTAACAGCACTATTGACAATGCTCCGTTTTTTATGTTATTGTACTCAATGTATGTATTTGTGTTACTGTCGCCATTGGTTCCGTCAACTAACCTCATGGTGCCGTCGTTTCATTTGTTGATGCATCAAATGAAATATTGGATTTCACACCAGCTGCGTATCTGTTAATACTCGTATTACTCTCAACTAATTCCATTGGATTGCTCTGCTCCTGCTACTGATGCATCTACCTCACCTTCATTGTGCTGATTGGTTGATAACTGGCAATTAGTTTGATAACTTACCATCTACAGTAGCAAGAGCACCATCTACTTGTGGTTCATTCTCAAAGTTTGAATTTCTCTCAGTATTCACACATCCACAGCCACATCTGGCCACACCTGCATCTCCAACATCCACCCGTCGTGATTGCGAGAAGCAGCAGAGGAAGAGCCATGACAGTGACTAGTACAATATCCGCATCAATCGCCATTTGGACGAGCTGCGTTGAGAAGTTGAAGGTGACACTGAGCAGGCGCTGTCCAATGACGGATGGTGTTGACCTTGGTCAAAGTGCAGCCAAACTCGGGCACAACAGAAGCGGACAGCCCCCCCCCAAGCCCCCGGCGATCTTCATGATCCCACAGTTCCCTGCAGAGGCCTGGTCTAGGTCTTTGTCACACTCTGAGATGGGCCATGCGCTGCCTGCAACAGGCCTCGGAGTGACCCTGGTGGGATTTCCCCGTAGTGACGATGATTGGCGCGTCGCGGTTCCTCCAAAAGACTGCCCGGACGGAGCCCACCTCAATCCTCAGATCGCTCTCGCAAAGGGTTCGCAGCTCAATGACTCGTGACTCGTGGCGAAGAGACGAGTTGTTGTTGAGCCATGCGTCGGATCTCCCAAGGCCGTGCCAGTGCCATGGTTCTCTGTGCAGACCACTTCTTGAGGCAGCAAACCTCCGGGAAACGCCCAGACATCGGCGGGTCCCTCCCTTGCAAAAGCCCTCGCTTCACCTCCCAGGCGCAGGGAGGACCGCACGCAGAGCTGCTGTGAGGGGCCGTTCGGCGCCGTCAGGCTCGCACTGCGCCCATCCTGGGGCTCGAAACACAGCCTCCTTGGCTCGTTGGAGTTTGCCGAGGCCCTGGCCTGGTTCACAAAACCTGAGAGCTTCCAACTTCAACTCTCTCTCTCTCTCTCTCTTTCAGTCTCTTTTCCAAATCTAAGCTGGACCTGTGACGAAGAGGCCCAGCCGTTCTTCCACGTCCTTGGCCTCGTCCGGAACCTGCAAGGCCGGCTGTCCCCGTTGCCTTCGCCCTGGGGTGCTTTCTGTTCGGGCCTTCCAGACCATGGAAGTGATGGCCTCGCCGCGCGCATAGCCATTGGCCGAGTTGTCGAAGGACCTGAGAAGCGAAGGGCTGTCCGCGCCCCGACTCCGGGCTGAGAGCGCCCGGCTTGCAGCGGCCAGTCCTTCCCAACATACCCGCGCCGCTCAAGCCGATGAAGGTCGTGTGCCTCTTCGAAAGCGCAGTTCGAAGAGTCGAGACAAGGCCTGAGGCCTTGCTCTATCAGGGCCCCCGGCGCCAAGCAGGTCATGAGGGAGGCACTGATGGCCTCCTTGACGGAAGGGTCCTCAGTTCTGTGCACGGGAGCTAAACGCCGAGCTTAAAGTCTATCCCCGAATCTCCGCTAAGCCTTGGACGGGCCTCTTGCGCAAGTAGTTGAAGAGCAGATTCGAGCTCACCAGCGAGGACGAGCAGGCCGTGTCGACCTCAGCTCTGCTCCCGGAACATATGCACAACCGCTCTTGGTCTGTATCGAGTTCGCTGCGCACTGCGCTGGGCCTCTCAGATCGAGATGGTATGCGATTAGTCCTGGCACGAGTTGTGTCAAAGGGTGATGGGGTCTTTGCTGCAACGGCTCCTGCTGATGGCAGATTGAGCTGCCGCCCATTGGCCCAGGTGTCAGGATCCTCCAAGTACCTCACGCACTAGCAGCCACTGGCACCAGAACCTCTGAGTGCCCTACGAGTGCCCCTTTGGCAAAACGCCTGAAGAAGGGATCAAACTCGTGGCCGATGTCGGCGACATAGAGCGGCAAATTCTGACCTACCGACGGAAGCGGGGGCAAAGGCCTTCTCGCCTCCATGAGCCTCTTCGAGAATTCTGGTGACTGCTCATGCCCCCGGCCTCTGATGGATTGCTTTGTGTAGCCCCGGTGTTGCAGTGACTCAAAGCACTTCTCGAGACCTTCGGTGGACTGCAGCTCAGTTGGCACAAAAAGAGCAAAATCCTCGCGAGGGGCGCGCCAAGGCGAATGCAGGGAGGGTAGGAAGAGGCATGCTTCTCTGGAATGCCGAAGAAGTCATTGTCGAAGCCTCGAGCTCTGGATTTCCGCCCGTGTGGAAGCACTGGCTGGACAGCCGCCGGCCCAGCCTAAGATGTCCTTGGTTCAGCCATTCAAGACCCATCAGAAGCGTCTGCAAACAATATCGGCAAACCCGCCGGCGAGCAGTCCGGAAAATTTCCGCACATGGGACAGAAGCAGGTGCTATCTTCAGCATGTCTCTCGGGAGTGCTTGTTGCACTCGAGCATGCGAGGATGCAGGGTAATTAAGCGCTATCCGTCGGCTGGACGGACTCCGCTTGCAGGCAAGAATCGTTGTCCGAGAGGAGCCCAGCGTGCTTCGTGTAGGACTTAGGCACCGGGCTCCTTGCAGGCTGCCAGAGGTCCCGGTTTATCTAGAGTTTGTTCTGACTGCAGCCGCGGCGCGCTTCCGGATTGTCTGTGTAGTACAGGTTGACATCCCACCGCAGAAGGGGAATTTCAATAAATGTGTCCGTTTGTGCACCTTGAATGAATGCGACGACTTGTGCAGATGGAGGAACATATAATTAATGCATTGTGGGACAAACAACCTTCTGAATATTCACCAAGGGTCTGTACATGATGTAGTTCTGGTCGAGGCTGTCCACACAGGCAGGCAGCTTGCAAGCAGCACTCATGATGTTCACCTGGTCTGCGATGGGCATGAGTTGTCCTCGACATTCATGTAGGGAATCTCTTGCACTGCCCCTGAACAGGACACACAAAATCTGCGCCTTGGACCCTCGGCACTCCATAGAGATCTTGGAGGCCTTCGTAGTCGCCTCGGCTTTTCAACTCTGGCTGGAGCAAACCGGCGCATGATGCTGCCAGACGGCCATCAATGCCCTCGAGAGCGACCTGCGATGCGGGCAGGGCAGGAGGTACAAGCGCTTACAGTTTTTTTATATATGATAATACATGTGGGCGACGAGGGCCCGCAACATCCCAGAGATGGCCATGCCAGTTTCCCGAGCCCGTTTGCCTGGTCCTGTGTAGACACCACCCAGCCCTGCAATGCGACGTCGTGGCCGGATTGGACCTGTACGCTGCCGTCACGAAATAAAGCCGAGAGTAAGCTTTGGAAGGCTGGCGTAGGCGTAGGATAGCTCGTCGCTGCGAAAGAGAACGAGGGTACCTGCCGACCTGGGCTGCGCTGACCAGAGGAGGGAGAGACGGAGTCGCTTGGATCTCAGAAGCTGGCACTGGCACCTTGAGTGCTGTCTTGGCACCCTGAGGATACAACTCCAAGCAGCCCTTTTGTGCCTGCAGTGTGAGCAGAGTCGGAGCATCTTCAAGATGCATCGGTCTGCAAAGATCTGCAATGTGGCCTCGAGTACGTAGAGGACACAAAGCCGGCGGGTCCGAAGGAAGCTCACGTACTGCTCCACCAAGCCCCGCTCCACCTCCCAAGATGGCTGTTGCAAGCTTCCGGGCAGCGACGTGCAGTGTGCCTCCTCGTCCGAGAGAGGCCCAGGGCTCAGTGAACTCCGTTCACCACGGGCCAAGGGCTCTCGCAGAAGCAGCTGCTGCAACCGCGGCAGAGCCTCGAAGCCTCCGGCCACGAGAGAAGGACCACTCAAAGACTCTCGAGGCCCCCTGCCCGGCCTAGCTCCCGTCCCATCCGAAGTCCCACGGCATCCGCCAAGTTTGACATGGTGTCAATGCAGCCTGCGCCAAATATCTTGAAGAGCTGCGGATGCTCTGCGTCGCTTCGGCTCTCCGCTTCGGCGCCTTTCAGAGGCTCCTCGCTCTCGCTCTCGGCCAGGAAAGCGACTTTGCTCCGAGATCGGCGTCCGAGAAATCCCTCCTCAACGCGGCCCCGGCACGCGCGCACACACACGGCATTTTCCCATGAGGCACATGTGGCCTCCAGCTCCATATGCGGCAGGGCGAAGCTGGCTTTGCGCCTACAAGACTGACCTTTTGCGGCTGACCGAACTGCACTTTTGCAACTCCCGCCTGGCCATGTCGACAACCATGCTGCGCTGCTCCAATACGGGAGCGCGCACTTTGCAGTATCCGCGCCTCATTGCATGCGACCGCAAGGAAGCATCCTGATGATCCTGGCCTCAACCTCCCCCCAAGAAATCAGCCCAGGCTCTGCAAAAGGATCGAGACGACTTCATCGGCGAAATCCTTGACGGCCACATCTTCTAACATCACCCATCTGTCCAGCTGCCGTTGGTTCTCCGAGGCCCTGGCGGTGGAGATGTCCCCGGGCCAGAGAACCTCTGCGAGCTCCGCAGGCTTGGACATGGCGCCCAAGGCACTGGCGCAAGGACTAGCGAGACGGGGCAGGGGCTGACTGCAGTGGCTTGAGTATTTGGGCGTGGGTCTGTGTGCGTGTGTGTGTGTGCGTGCGTGTGTGTGGTTGTGTGCATGTGGGTGTGGGTGTGTGTGTGTGTGGTGTCGGTCTGGCGACGTGTGTGGGTCAAGGCGGGTTTTGATGTTGAATCATACTTATTTGCACTGAGTCTCTGCTGAGTCTCTCAACATGTTGGACTGCTCTTAAAACCCGGTCTACGTTTGCGGGCAAGCTGCGGCGGCCAACCATCACGATGTTATCATGTTGACCAACAATCACAGTTCAACGTGGATTCACACAGACTTGACTTCATTTGGTGAGACAGCTTCTTGCAACCACCCACTTGGGTCCTGTAGAAGGCTTGGTTGGAACCAGGGGACCCCGGACATCCCTGCAGGCCGTTGTTTGCTAGCAACATTCACGATGACTCCACCTTGCACGTGTTCAGGCACTCATTGCAGGCAGCAAATGATCCAAGACGGGTACCGGGCGGTTCGGTCAAACATAGTCAAAACAAGGCCGCAGGATCAGACTGATCACAAACCAGCAAGGCCAAGAAAACATAGAATTAGACGCCCAGTTTGCGAGCACGCGAACACACAAAAAGTACCTTCCAGCCTTACACAACTCAGGCAAGCCTCACCTTGTCAAGCCTGACCTTATCGATAGTTAACCTATCCGAAGATGTCTTTATTCACTTCTTTGGTTGAAAAGCATCTCCGAAAGGATTATGACGACTCATCCGACAACTCGTTCAACGCACCAACGATGTTGAAGATTTACAAGTTCAGGCTTAGGGCTTAGAATTCCCCTCGGGACGGAGGTGCAGACCTTCCTGCATCCTAGCTTTTCTTTCTTCCATGCAGTGCACCGAAATGCCACTTGTGTTCCCTTTATACGAATTCCAATCCGACCGCCCCACCCGTCCTTTTCGGAGCATTCGTCCTGAAGCCGTTGCTTCATGCTGCTTTCAACAACACCCCACATTTTGTCACCGCACATATGAAATTCCGAAACAAAATATTCGCGAGCTAACGAACAAACAAACCTGTTGTACTGGGGCCCTATTTTGGGTCCACCAGTCGGCATCCAAAAGTAGTTTCCGTTGTCTCTTCTTGCTTACCGGACCCAAAAAATAGGACCGCAATTCGGCCTCCGTTTCGGGCGTCCCGCTTGAAGCAAAAACGCCACCCCCGTTGAACAATATCCAGTTTAAGATTTACCCAAGCTCCTCCAACAACTAGAAAAGCCTAGTGAAATCTGACACGGTAAGCCAAGGGTCACACAAAACGCCATCAACTTGCGAAACTTGAAAAGTTCTTACCATGTCTTTGGCTCAAGTCGAATGGCCCAAAACCTCCGCCCTAACCAGGTCCATTTCTGGTCTTCATGCGCAGCTCATGTGTGTAAGAACTGAGCGGGGCAACCCTCAGCACTGACAACCCAACCGCCCAGAAGGACCAGCCAAGCTCAACCCGTAATGTTGCCATCAGCATGACTCCATGACCTCAGTGTCGACACTGACATCGCAGGTCTGGTTCGAAGCAGCCACGCAGACGATGAGGCTTGGCAAAGAGTCCGCAAGCAGCCAGGAGCTCGCAATCACTCATGGATTGCAGCCGATCCGATGCCTCGTCGTCACAAATCTGCAAGCTTGGTCTTCCTATGCTTTCTCACCATGGTTGGTATTGCAAAGCGGCCACGACGGATTGCGTTTGAGTCTCTTGGGCACAAACATCCCGCCTTGGGAGGGTTTCCACTGGCAATCGTAGGATTTCACGATGATGCTGCCTCCGAGTATTTCGGTACGGAAAGCAAACAACCGCGCAACAGTATATGCAGATCGGTGTTGGGCGCAATTAGCTTGAGAAGCTTGGCCGGGGAGTTTCCACTGGCATTAGTAGGATTTGACGATGCTCTTGCCTCCGAATATTTCGGTACGGAAAGTAAGCAACCGCGCAGCAGGATCTGCAGATCGGCAAATGCAAGACTGACTGAGGCACTGGTCACTAGCTTGAGAAGCTTGGTGGGGGGAGTTTGCACTGGTACTCGTAGGATTTGACGATGATGCTGCCTCCGTGCTTCGGCACGGAAAACAAACAGCCGCGCAGCAGGATGTGCGAATCGATTTTGGCCACATGCAAAACTGATTGAGGCACTATCTTGAGAAGCTTGGCCGGGGGAGTTTCCACTAGCACTCGGAGAGGCAGAAAAGCAAGGGCAAGGGCCCTCGCCGGAAGCTTCAAGCAAACAAGGATCTGATTCTAGGCTTGTCCACATCATTCTTTGGGTCATGCTCTTGTGCGACCCCATGTGGCCTGAATGAGCTGAACTGCATGTGCCAGAAATCTTGGAGATCTTGGTTGTCGAAACAAGTGTGCATGTCATGTCTTGTGCACCACCGCATGCCTGCACCTGTTTCCTTATTCCCAGCGACGAAGTCAAGAAGGGTTGCAAGTTTCCTCTGTGCCATGCGGCAACGATTGTTGTTTTTCTTGCTGCTGCTGTCAAGCAAAGGTGCGCGTAAGCGCGGATCAGAATCAGGCAGGAATCGTCGCATATTTTCGTTGAGGCTGAAACCGTAAATCCATCTTGCCAGGAAAGCGGCCAAAAGCAAGAGCCTCCCCAGCTGCTACTCGGTCGATTTTGATTAGCTCGCGCAGAGGGGCATGTGTTCAGCAGACGCCACGTAGGCATCCTCAACTTGTGCGGGTGCCACCTTTCCCGATCAAGCTGATACCTCAGTCAGTTTGGTTTTGCGCTCAAAACCCATCTGCAATGCTGCTGCACAGTTGTTTGTTCTCCATGCCGAAGTACTCGGAGGCAGCATCGAGGTCAAATCTTACGAGTGCCAGTGGAAACTCCCCTGGCCAAGCTTCTCAAGCCAGTGCCTCAATCAGTTTTGCATTGCGCCCAGAACCGATCTGCATATCCTGCTGCACGGCTGTTTGTTTTCCGTGCCGAAGTACGGAGGCAGCATCATCGTCAAATCCTACGAGTGCCAGTGCGACGATCTGCAGATCCTGCTGCGCGGTTGCTTGCTTTCCGTACCGCAATATTCGGAGGCAGCAGCATCGTCAAACTCTACGAGCGCCAGTGGAAACTCCCGGCCAAGCTTCTCGAGCTAGTGCCTCAGTCAGTATTGCATTGCGCCCAAACCGATCTGCATATCCTGCTGTACGTTGTTTGTTTTCCGTGCCGAAGTAAAAATATTCGGAGGCAGCATCGTCGTCAAAGTATCTCAACCCCAACGCACGACGTCTGTGCTATGAGTCCGCAAAGCACAAAGGTACTACACCGTAGCAAACAATCCGACCCGTTTGCAAATCCTGGGCAGGATCAATCTGTCCAAAGTCCCGATGTCCAAGTGGCGGCATGTGCCCCAAGCGGCCGTGTTGGCGCAGCTGTCTGCTGACCTCAGCGCGGGATGTTTGTGCCCAAGAGCCTCAGACGCAATCCGTCGTGGCCGCTTTGCAATACCAATCATGGTAAGAAGGCACAGGAAAGCCAAGTTTGCAGACACACACACACACACAATGTCCCATCCTTGAGACACCTATGCAGTGCAGCTCGGGGCCATGCAGAGAGTCCGCAAGCAGCCAGGAGCTCGCAATCACACATGGGTTGCAGCCGGTCCGATGCCTCGTCGTCACAAATCTGCAAACTTGGCTTTCCTATGCCTTCTTACCATGGTTGGTATTGCAAAGCGGCCACGACGGATTGCGTCTGAGGCTCTTGGGCACAAACATCCCGCGCTGAGGTTAGCAGACAGCTGCGCCAACACAGCCCTTTGGGGCCCCTAACCCCGAACCCCAAACCCCTAAACCCCTAAGACCCAAACCCTAGACTCCATAGACTCTCAACCGAAAAAATTCTGAACACTAAAACATGAAACTCCCAAACCTCCTAAGCCCCGAACCCAAACTTAAACCCCCAAACGCCTAAGCCTAAACACCAAAACCGTAAACCCTACATCCTTACCCTTCCCTCCTTCAACCTAAACACTAAACCCTCCTGTGTCAGGATTGGGCAATCTGCACGCAAACCCTGAGGGATTTTTGCGGGTTAAGGGTTTAAGGCATTTGGGAAAATCCTAGGGTCAGGGTTTGGGTTTAGCCCTTAGGGCCTTAGGGTTTATTCTTGTCACAGCAATTTGCATGCCCTGCTGCGTTTCTTGGATGTGGTAGCTGTCTGGGGCTTGATGGGCTGCGGGTAGCACCATCAACCAGAATTCACAAAAAAATAAATAACGTCGGCAAAGAGGGGTGAAGAAACGGAGTAACAAGTGTCGCAGGCACGCTACAGCAGCTGGCAAAACTCAAGCAGCTGACAGCCCAAGCCGCCGTCAGCAGCTAAACCAAAACAAGAGTAGTGAAGGAGCGCACTGTTGCAAACTTCACAACAACTTGGCTTGTCCTCCTGCAAGCCAAACAAACACCATTCGGCCGAGCTTGAATTTCAGCATGACGAATGACATAGCTTTCCAGCTCACCAAGGACTACTGCAGACGCTTAGGACATTGGATAAATGCCCATCTGCGCCTGCGGACCAAATCGGCCGCCCTACGCTAATCTTTGAGAAGGTCATGGAGTTTGTACGCGGCCCTGCCCCAGCAATGCAGGAAGCTTGGGGTCGTTCCGTCAGAGAGCTTTTGCAGAAGATGCGTGGTGTTTTCCAAGTCGCTTGAAGTCGCGTTAGTCTGCGGGGTCGTGTGCTTCAAAACGGAACTTTGTAAACAATACGTTTGCAATGCTAATTTCCCTGCAACCATCTACGTCCTCGCAGTCGCTTGGTCTGCGGATGTCTGCGAGTCGGCTCCGTGCTTCGTATATTAGATCCATAGCACGCAACTTGCAGCCGCCACGCTGATTTTCTGCCGCTGAGCACGCTGCCCATGGTAGAAGTGAGACAGACCGCACGAGCATGCGCGAGCTGCGTCAGCTCGTGCTGCAGAAAATATTTCACTCGGATCTCAGTCGAAGGACTCCCTCCGTGACCGTGCTGCCAGGGACCTGTCTGCGCACGCTGTTGCGACTCGAAGAGGTGGGGAGGATGCGTCGAGGTACTGTGCTGTGCTGGACATGCAGTGGCCAGCCGGTGGAGAAACCTCCAGACAGCGGTGGCGGAGCACTTCAGAGATGCAGGGGCTTGCAGATTAACTCAGAAGGACCCCCCTGGGCACCTTTCCACAAGAGCTTCCTCAGAGATACAAAGGAATGCAGCAAGTTTGTGGTGGCACACAAGTGAGGCGAATCTGAAGGTGCGGCCCAGCCGGCTTTCGTAGTCCAGCTGGCGCTTGAACCTGGGTAGGAAGCGGAGAGCGAGCGCGCGCTGCGCAAAAGGGCGCGCGGCAAGAGGGGAGGGCCCCAGGGCCTCACAACCAGTCTTTGTTGTCCAAGAGGCCACTCGCAGTACTGTACCAGCTGCAGAGCTTGGAAGCGCTCGGCTTCCAACAGGAAGACTGGCACAGGGAGTGCACAGAGGCTACTAAGTGCGTTTCACGCAGGCCGCGTTTCAGAGGCTTTCTCTTTGGCCTTCTACGTTCTCCAAATCCACCAGGGCACTCAGGTGCTTTTCGCAGGTCTGCTTCACCTGTCATCCGCAAAGAGAGAGCCCAGTCGCTCTGCGTGCCGTGCATCGAGTTCCAAACGCAGTCCACGCAGAACTGGTCCGCGGCCCTCAGGAGGCCCATCAGGAAGCAGACCTCAGAGTCAAGGACCAATACCGGAGGCCGATTGAGTTCGCTTCGCTTTGGCCCTTTGGCCCTTGCATCGGTTTGCTGAGCCTGGGAAACATGGAGCCTGCCGATGTACCTCACTCGTTCAGGGTACGTTCGGTGGGTGCATCAAGCCTCAAACCATCTTGAAGCCCTGGTCAAAGAGGGCACAGGAACTCCAGCAGTGAGTGGAAAGTCTCGTAGGACATGTCCTCGATCAGGATCTCGGGCTCAAAGCTCTCGCGCATGCCGCAAGCGAACCTGCAGGACTCTTCGTGTGACAGAAACATGCCTTCCGCAACACACTCTGAGGCAGAAGCGCTCGCCGGAAATAGTCGGAGAAGAGCGTCAGCAGTATGCCTCAGCACGGCCCGCTTTCGGTTCACAAACGACACGAAACATGAATCTCTTGGTCTCCCTCACGTCATGAGCCATGCTCTGCTCAGACGTAAGGGAATGCAGTGCCTGCAGCGCTTGGCGGTTGTACATGCTGGTCACAACTGAGCATCCTGCGATGGGCGAAGATCCGCCGACCTTGCGTCACTCAGACCGTCTGAGTGACTTACGTGACGATGTGGCAATTCCAAGTAAGGTCGAGCCTTCCACGACAAAGCTCACGTCCGAGAACTCCTGCTTGTTCAGGTACTCGCTCATGACCTCACACGTCCAATTAAGAAAACTGGCCTCTGTGATTCACGGAACTGACCGGAATTGAGCGACACATTCGAGACCTTCCTTGTGGGCTCCGGGCTCTTCTGACTGAGTCCGCACAGACCGGTGGTGCCGCCACTTCGATCACGGGCGGCGCATCGGTGTCCAGGATGTACCACTTCCCCTTCCCGTAGTACCTGCCCATGCAAGACGAAAAGCATGGATCAAATTGCGAAATCGCACGGCGCACTGTGTCCCACAGGCCCCGCCGCTGATGAAAAGCCGGCGGTCCACGACCACTGCCACGTGCCCGGCCCGTCCTTATAGAGAAAGAGCGACGACGAGAGAAACAACTGACTACAAGACAGGAGCCCGCTGGACCACCAGCTGGGGCCTGCGCGTGCCGGGCCGATGCCTCAGAGAATCGAGAGAGAGAGAGAGAGAG
>CAJNJA010073653.1:0-21848 GCA_905231915.1 Symbiodinium necroappetens | reverse complement strand
TACTACTACTAATACTAATACCAATACTACGACGACGACGACGACGACGACGAAAACGACGACGACGGCTACAACAACGACTACGACCTTTCTATGTACGACTTCATTGTCTTTATGATGCTGGCGGTTCGAGAATGTTCGTATGACGACTAACTCGGACGTGTACCGAATGTTAGTGACCACGGAGATTGGAAACGGCGACAGTGCAGTCAGGAAGTAGCCTCAGAATTCTTGCCAGAAGGGGAGCTCCGACCGTCCTGCTTCAGGCTTTAAGCTTTGACATGCGCGATCTATGAAGTCTTTCGCAAAGACTTCTCGTTGAGTCGGGGGTCGGGGCCATAACATTTCCCACGAAAGTTCCATGTCAACCAAGGTTCAGCACGGCAAGGGCCAATAAATGGCACTGCAATTCTTGCACAACCCCCACGTCGCACGTGGGTAATAGGTGCTCAGCTGTTTGATTGCCACTTCGTCTCGAGAGTCTAGGTACAATCTGGGTCCACAGTCGGGGTTGGGACTCATGGCTGCTCCCGACATGTTGCGCAGGTTGTAAGTGTATTCTTGGGCCTCAATATCTTCCCTATATCTTCTCTGCAGACGTACAAAAAAATTGAAAATTAGTCAGAAAGGAGGATGCCAATGCATCTCAGAACCTTAAGCTCTCAATCCTAGAGCCGAATCCAGCTGAAATGCAATCCTTGCGCATGGTTCTTGGCATGCTCACCACGTGTAAAGAACTTCTACGAAAAGAAACTTCTCCGCCTGCATTGGCCCCTCCTCAAGAGCCATAAACCTGCGCAGGAGTTCCCCGAACCCCCGCGAAACAGTCCTGCGCATCATCATCCGAGAGTCCGAGAAGCTCGTTTGGTGGGGATAAGTCCTCCTCCACACCTGTCAGGGGTATGATTCATTATGATGATGAGCACCTTCCCTTTGTTGCCTAGGGCCTTGAATGTCGGCTCAGCTTCAGAGCCTCGAAAAGCGAGGATCCTAGACCTGTTTAGAGGCTGGCCGCATGCAGGCTCGAAGGTAGGTTCACAGGCAGAGACTTGCAAACAAACGCAGGAGCAACGAGATCGGTATCTACCTTACGTGCAGTACCAAGACAGGGTCACAAGGAACCATCAAACGAATTTACACAACTGCAGGTTACAAGCGATGGGCGATGTATCGTTGGAACATCACTACGAAACAGAGGGAAGGTGCAAAGACACGCCACAAAATGAGCATTTATGCAAGAATACAGCCAGAAATTAGTCTACGGATGGTGGAGAGATACCTAGATAAATGTGGCCTGACGGTGCTTGATGTGCAGATCGTGTGGTTGTGCACAGCCCGCAAAAGAAGAGCTAAGCAGCGATAGCTACGCTCGTTGCAACCCTTTGCCACTCGTGTCGTGATCTGCTTGCATACAGAAGAATTGGTGCTCTAGTTCAGCAACTCGGAAGTGGCGAGTCGTACAGCAACATACACAAGCCAGCCAGAACAAATTTAACCTTCTGGCTGAACAGCAATGCAACGGCACCGGCCAGGTCATAACGAAAGAGGGGCTCACATCCGCATGAATGGCAACAACCGGTGCCATGTTTAAGGAGCAATATTGCTGCATATACCGCACCGGGAACACAACTATCATGCATGTGAATATGTGTGAACCGCATCTCTCGTTTTCGATCTGTTCTTTAGTGTGCTACAATATGTTCGCCGCACGGTATAGAGACAGGTTGTGACAGTCTGCTGATGCAGTTGCAAGGCTGTCATACTTACACATGAAGGGTACACAGTGCAGTTGGACTACAGACTCACCAAATTCGGCCCCTTGGTGTGTTGAGACACAGCCTACTGCGCCTACATCTTTGCCAGGACCAGGTTGCATTTTGATCGGGCAGCACTTGGAAGCAAAAGCTGAGATTCACACAGAGTAGCGGCGAACCGCAGAAAGAAACTGATACCAACGACAAGAGCAAAGCCTGTGGTACTGAAGCCGATTGCGATGAGAATCTTGCAGGTGCCAACGCTTCTTGCACATTCAACACGAAATACCTAGCTTTTGACGATTATTGGATAACAACAGAACAACCGTGCATTCGCCGGATTGCTGCCGCATCGAGCCTTCCAGGGGTGTTCCGGGAGTTCGCCGTCTCCTTCGTCGCCTTTTGGGCCCTCGAAAATCGGCCATGTGCAAGAAGAGATACACGGGCTCCTCAAAGCGAAGGAGGTTCAGAGCTGCGGGGACTAGGACACGAACCGGAACTTGCTCCCCAAGCGGGCTTGCAACCTTATCTATAGCCTTTATAGCCCTTGCTTAACAAATTAACAAAACGAACATGGGAGCAATAACCAAGCACGCAAACTGTCCAGACCCACCGCACCATGATTGACACTATCACCCAGGTGCTCGAAAATCGCCCCTTCCCCTCAGACCAGGACCCAACACATAACCTCCGTATCCAAATAGCAGAATCCTAGCTCATGACACCATGGCGGCAACAGGCGAAGCTTACTAGCCGTGCTAAGCGTCCCTTAAGGCATAGCGCCAACATCCGAAAACTCAGATCCCCGGCTGCTCCTCCAGCGACTTGCGTGGAAATGGCGAACTTATTGTCACAACCCGTGCCATGAGATGCTTCCTCGGAGGGGGCGAAACCCCAATTCACCTACTAAGCCTGTAACTCCTACACCCAAACCAGGTTGCACAGATACCGTAAGGCCCTAAGACCGATCACATGAGCCTGGCAGGTAACTCTGGAACATAAACGGAAAGATAAAGTGATATGATACTTGAAAATTATACATAATAATTATGATAAAACATAACATAGAAAAATATAATGGAACATGATACAACGTAACGAAAGATATTGTCACAGAATATAACAGGATATGACGAAATAAACTGTTACAGTAAGTTGTAGCTTTATCTACATCATATCACAGTGTATTACATTATTTTGTATCATATTCTATTACCCGCAGCTGTGCAGCTTTCCACAGTCTAGAACTCTCAGGAGAAATGGGTACTTAGGTTTATTATTCTCCCGGCCCTGATGGGCTTTCATACAAAGCTGCCGGCGCAGAGCTATCCTTTGGCTTTGAAGGTTGCAGTCAGGGGCGTTGAGCCAGCGCGCTGGCGGGGATGTCTTGCTTGGGCTACCTTCAAGAAAAGGCACTAATAACCAGTCGTGCCACTACAGAGCCGACCAATTCTTGTGAGTGACGTTCGGGGCAAGCGCTTCCATAGCTGGATCAGAAGATCCCTCGTTCCAGCCTTGGAGGACTTTGCACCTGAACTTCAACATGGGCCTGTTGGCCAACATGCTATCAGCGAAAATGCCTTGCCCGTGAGAACATTCCAGGAGCACGGAGGATCTCACATGCACTTCTGTTCGTCGATGTGCACTCAGTTTTTTGCCCTTATGCGTCAACTGTTCTTGCGAGAAAAGAGCAATATCAATGATCTTGTGCTTCTTCGTGAAACATTGAGGTTCTCGAATGATCACACCGCTCTCGTTTTGCAGACCTTTGAGCGTGAAGGTGTGGGATTGGAGAACTGAACTTGTCGTGGACGTGGAAGAGCCGCCTAAGGGATCTTTGCGCTGCAACGGGGTTTCATGCCATTGGCGACAGTTTTCCGGTTCAGACGCGTAGGGGGTCGAACGAAGCCAGGAAACCCCCTCGCCGACCTTCTCTTCAGCTTCGTTGTGGCGGTCACTTTGAAGGCACCGAGCGCCAGTTGATTGATGCCGGCGTTGTGCCTAACATATCTGTCGCTGGGATTATGCCTCAGACGAGTGTTGAAACCGCGCATGTTCCTTGCGCAGCTGCGTGGCAAGATGATGCCGTCTTCATGTTCTTTTGAGTTGACAGAGCTTGCGATCTTCGTCCTCCTCGTCCTCCCGCTCTTACGAGTAGAGCGCTTGGTTCATCAAAATGTTCAGTCTCGCTGCTTAGACTTGAACTACACGTCTGGGAACACTGAACGTGATTGTTCTCCTGCTATCTCCTGTTGGCATTCAGCCGGAAAGGCGAAACTGGAGGCGAAACCCCACATTTGCACCGACACTGTGCTTAAGTTGGCGTTCCTTCCTGATTTGAGAGCGCTCACACAGTCAGCTGCGTTCCAACCGATATGTCGGCATATCTGCTCCCTGACTGCGACAGGCAGGGTCCCTGATCAAGCTTCTTCGGAAGCGGGTTTCCAGAGATCCCTAGATGGCCGGCCCTCAGTGTCCGCAGAATGATCTTCAGATCGCTGGTTTAGTCGTGCATTTTGATGAATGTCGTAGCATGGGCCGGCATGCGAATTGAGCAAAAGCTTCCGTAATTAGTTGCTCGTGCATGTTTTGGATCCTTACCTGCAGCGAGGGATGCCTCTTCAAGGTGTGAGCATGAAGGACCTCGGCGAATCCTCCGAAGCTGATGGAGAAATGCTTCTTCACCTGCGCTTCCGCACCCACATCTCCAAGGCTAAACATTTTGGTGCCTCCCACTTGGCCAGGACGAGGTTGCATTGTAGGGCGCATGCTTGAGAGTGTATTGCCGCATACCCTTCGCAGCCGCAAGTCAGTACGTTTGCAAAAATACCCTTTTACATCTGTGACGTCCACGTTGCCGCTCGACTCACAGGCTCTTGTCTACTTCAAGCCAGTCTTCACGACCAGAAGAATTTCAGGGCTTAGGGTTTCGAGTTTAGGGGTTCGTGCTTTAGGGTATGGTGGTGGCTTCCCTCTTCGGCTCTCCCCTCCCGGCGACACGACCAGATGGTCTACCCAGCAGCAAGCTGGATATATGTGTGTGCGACCTATGATAGCACTTGGCACCAAAAATGTTGAACCCAACTGGTAGAAACGAACACAGTAACACTTTCAAAGTGGACCTTCAGCAAGAAACAAAGAGGCCCTAAACTGCCCTGAACCACTAGCCAAGCGCCTTTCAACAGCATTCCCTGGAAGACCCTCGTGAACCAAAGATCAAGCAGACTTCACCGAAGGCTGTGTTGAAGGATCATATAAATACTCACGCATTGGGCTGCCGCTAGAAGGCAGAAAACTAGCAGCCGAAATCCGGCGATTTCAAGAGCGATCGTGTGCCAAGATGTGTGAGTTGAACTCCTTTCCCGCCCTTAGGTATTGAAGACACTGCAAGCAGCAGGGGGCCGAAGCAACGTCGAAACAGGCTGTGGCGGTGATTAGGGTTAGTAAAGGGACCCTTAAATCAGGCAAGGATTCCTCGACTCCCCAGGCACTCGTAGCATCAGAGGTGGCAGCTTCTGCTTCTCGACGAAGTTCTGCGGATGGCTTCTAAGGCTTACAGGGCTGAACCCTGCATGCTGGACATGAGGCTAATCCGAAGGCTGGGTATAGCAACTATGGCAGCAACAGGTATGCAACTCATGGCGCACTTGCTGGCTGGGAGACTGTTCTTCTCTCGCATCAATAGTGTTGGGATTGATGGCTGAATGGCTTTGCTAACATATTCCCTATCGCCGTAGCAAAAGGTTCGACAGCCTTGGCATTGCATGGCCACTCTTTGCTCCGACAGACTGACACGTTTCAGCACAAATTGTCCCGCAATGACTCCGCCGTCTGCACTCGCATCTACCTACATATCATCAGAGCCCCTCAACCCTAAAGCCTACACCCTACAGCCAAGGCCTAGGGCCCAGGGTTGTGGGTTCAGCTTTTCAATGTAGGCCGACGAAGCTTCAGCCGTAGAGCTCGCATCAGGGTTGCAGCTCGAGCAAAAGTTACGGGAGTGGTGACAACACGAATGTAGGCTTTCTATATTAGGCATTATTGCTATTTTTACATGATGATTTGAGGAAATATCCCCCATGACGGTACGTAGGACCCTTCAGTCGCAGTTTCTTCTGAATCGGGTCCGTGGGGTTGGGGCTTCATGCCAAGACATGGCATCACGGGTTTGGGGTTCACCTAGCCATGTTGCAGCTTTATGGCGGGGCACATGGGGTTCTGGGCATACAGCTGCAGTCATGTATCTTTGGCCATCAATATCCGAAGTACACTTCAAGCTTCCTACAAGGGATCTACCAACTAAATTCCGATCTTCGAATTGCTCGATTCTCCTTGTTCCGGAGAGACATGTCTAGTAGTTGGAAGAGTCACCACTATTTTCCAGCTCTCCCGCCCATTAAGCCTTTGAGCCCCTGATTCTGTGAGGAAATGTGTCAACTCAGGCTGACAGTAGACCCTTCCGCTGGCTCCTGGGTATCCACCTTCTGCGCAGCACTTGCCGCGTAGTTCCGGAGCCACGGGTCCATAGAATGCCAGTCCTGGAGAATCGCTCAGGGTTCGTTGCTTTTTCATGCAGCCACCCCCAACGTTCCATCTCGCTCGAAGACCGGTAAATACAGAACAACGACCCCCCATGGCGCCGACAACTGCAAAAGGGTACTCCGCTCCGCCGCCTCAACCCACACCGCTTCGCGACTCCGGATTCTACTGATTGCAGGCACCCAAGCGCCCGACACAGGGCAAACCAATGACCTGCCTTGCCTTGCAGTGCTGGCACGTGCAGTTGCTGCAGGGAGTTTTCTCCATGCCTCCCATACCCTACGTGCTGCATAAAGCTTAAACTAGCCTAACCTAAAAACGGCTCAACTAAACCCTGTCGCCCAGGTCCAGGGGGCGAGCGAAGCGCTTTAGCGCGGGCATGCCTTGTCAGGTCAGGGACTGGAGTTCGGTTTAGGCTTCTGGAGCTCGTTGGGGCAAGCTTGTCAGTAAATGCAGGGAGGGAAGGAGAAAGAGGCGGGGAGGGAGGGAGGGAGAGAGAGAGAGAGACAGAGAAAGCGAGCGAGGGAGGGAGGGAGAAGCAAGAGAGAGGGAGCGAGGGCGAGAGAGACTGTAAGAGCGAGAGCTAGGGCTCCGAAAAGAAGATGGAGCTTTCCGGTCCAAGCTGCCCATCCTGACGTCGTCGTCGTGCTTCTGCCGCCTGAATCGCAAATGTGCCTCCTCGATGTCCACCAACTCCGTGCTTGCGTTCAGAAGCAGAGTCATCTCTGCGAGCTCCTCATAGCTCTCCACGCCGTTCTCACTGCTTGTTGCAGAGGAAGGGTTTGATGACGGAGGTCCTATGAGAGACTTCAGCAAGCGATCGGCACCTGTGCCAGTCGGTGTTGCCTCGAGCGGCACCATCGAGTCCGGGTCCTCTTTCATAGAAAGCAAATGATGTGACTCTTCACCATAAAGTCCCGGTAGAGACACATGGAAAACATCTACTTTCACGATCCTGCCAGAGGGTGCCTTCAGTGGTACTCTGAGGCAATGGGGTGCAGCCTCGCCGCCGTCGTAGCAGGCTTCTCTTGTTGGGATATCTGAGGATGCCACGAACTTGTGGAACTTCTTGCGTGCATCCGCACCATCAATGAGGTCGTGAAACAAGCGCCCAGCAAAGGCCTCGTTGCTCCCTAGCAACCGTTGGAGGCATGTTGCATTCCCACAGATCTCAAAGTTGCTATCCAGCAGAAGATCTCCGTCACAGATGCCTCGGAGAACCTGTCGAAACCCGAAACTCAGGGCATCAGCATCCTTGGACTTGAAGGCAGCGGAGATTCGAGCTTCCAGTGTCCAGTTTACAAAGGCAGGGATGGCGATGCTCACGCCGAACTGGCAAATCTGCTGTAGCAAGAACCAGCGGTTCAGCGCCAAAGGTCCATGGGCCATCGCTGTGCTGAACACGAATGCCATGGAATAGATCACCGAGGCGACCAACATGGTCCAGCTAGGAGGAAACAGAAGGCTCAACAGAAGCTGACTGGCGACACCCATTCCGAAACACCCCATGTGGTCTTCGCGGTTTGCAAAACCGCTTGAGGCAATTGCAGCGGCGATGATCCCGTTCAGAAGGATGCAGAAAAAGTTGAGACGTGCAACTGTTAACGGACATTTACCAAAGCTGACCAAGTTGTAGACTATGTAAAGGAGCGTCGTAGCGACGACCCAACTTCCAGAAAAAAAGCTAGGATTGCGCCAGCATTCTGCCATAGACACGGGCACAGCCAAGATCATCACGTGCACCATAATTCCTCGAGGCAAATCAAGAACCTGCAAGCCTGCTACGAAACAAAAAAGACAAAGAAGCAAAACCACATTGAACCAAGATTCGGCAGAAGGAGAAGAACATCTCTAGCCGTACCTGCCCGAGCTCCTCCTCAATCCTGCTGGCTTGGCATGGGCCTAGGGCTTCTCCTGGGGCCCACAACGATGCCATGCCGCCCATGAAGTCCGCCCCCTGTGCGCGCCAGTGACCTACCAAAGCGACGACACCGACGGTCAGGAAAACCTGGGTTTCACTTAGAGAGGAAGCTGCCGACATGGCAAGGGGGCAGCTACTGTGCTTCTCTGCGTGAAGCCGAAAACTGACCTGAGAGTGAGATAGAAAAGCGAACTCAGCTTGGCGAAAACAGAAGACCACAAAATCCGGCCAGCTACAACACGGTACTTAGTGTTAGCCTGTCACAGCTAGGACAACTTGGACACGAATGACACGTGCAGCCTCGTCTCTATGACAATGAGCCCCAGAATTGGACTCGACAAAACCATGTCGACACATACAAATGCGCAGGGCCGCCTGCCTGCCCGGCTGCACGCACGCTAGCACACACACACACAAACATGTACAGATGCTCTCATTCACAACTGCATACGTACATACATACATACATACATACATACATACACACTTACACATATGTATATGCATGTGTATATATATATATATGTGTGTGTGTGCTTGTTTATGTCTTCTGTATCTATCAGTTTTTTCATGAATGCGAAGAGAGGTTTAAATATGTAGAAAAACGAGATATGCAGAGAGAGAGAGAGAGTGAGAGTTGGCCGCGGCAGGATTCATATACTTTGTTCAGCCTGTGCTGCTGGGCTACGACGGCTAGCCAGTCAGACGAAAAAAGCTTGTTTTACATGCACCTGTGCCCTTCCTGTTCGAAAACCACTGCTCAGGACGTGCTGCTTTCTAATCATACTCTTGGACACGAAAGACCGTGCCCGTGCGAAGCCGGAGCCTGCCGGAATCGCACATTCTTTGACGCAGAACATGCCGTGGAATGGCATTGGTGCCGCTGCACATGCATGCCTTTCTGGCTTTCTGCTGATCCCTCGTGAAGCTTGCTACTTCTACCGTCCACATTTCAGGCCTAAGGGCACTGAATTCTACAGGCGCTAAGCCCGGAACAGTAGAGGTGAAACCACCAACCTCGTATGCTAATCGTGCAGGGAGACGATAGTGATCGAGACCCCAGCTTGAGATTTTCATCGTAAACCAGAGCGGTCCTGACAATTACCAATGAACTTGGCACTACTTCTCTTTAGGCCTTTAGGCTTTGAACCTCGAAAAATTCGAAAGATCTTGGCCAAGCTTCCTCACATTCTGTCCTGAGAGCTTTGGTTGCGCGCACGGGGTATGATCCACTCTTCCATAGAGACAAGTAGATATTGTGCCAAGAAAGCTGCTCAAGGCGACCGTTCCAACGAGACCGACTTCTTAGTCAGTTGAGGGCTTAGGCTTTAGTACTTACTTGGCATCCGTGCAGTGGCTCCGGAGAACTTTCGGTAAGTCGGGCACTGTCACCCCGAAATTTTTATCATTATTCATGGCAAACTCAATCTCCAGGACAGCAGTAGCACACCGCGCAACACGCGACAGGGGACCGAATCATCGTGAAATCGCCGGTGGCTCGGTTCGGTGCCAAACCTGAAGCACGATGCTGCGCCACTTTGGTTGCATGCTGGGACTGGCCCGGAAATCACATGGGGTTGGCAGAAAACGCCGGGCTCTAGAAACATTAAGCCCTGCATTCAGGAAGAACCGCTGAGCTTGAGAAAACTCCATACCTTCCAGCACTCAGCGTGGATATTTGGCAGAATGGGCTCACAACATTGATTTGACACGCAAAGGTTTGCGGCTCTTTCTGGCTGAAATCCCGGGCAGTGCCTGCAGGCCTGAGAGAGCTTGGCAAGGGCAACGTCTGGGAAACGAGCCAAACTTTCACGTTCTTGCATTCTTGTGCACACTGTCGTGCAAACTCGCCCCTGCAATCGCATGGTTTCAGATGCTGTTGACTCTTACACTCAACTCTGAAGAACAACCAGGAAAGGAACTCGTCTCACACGTCCTGACAGACACGCGCTCTTGCAATCGTAGAGTTTTCGGTGATCTCAGACACAGGGAGGGAGGGAGGGAGAGAGAGAGAGAGAGAGAGAGAGAGAGAGAGTGAGCGAGAGCTAGAGCGAGAGCGAGAGCGAGAACGAGAGCGAGAACGAGAACGAGAGCGAGAGAGAGAGAAAGAGAGATAGAGAGAGAGAGAGGGAGAGAGAGAGAGAGAGAGAGAGAGAGAGAGAGAGAGAGAGAGAGAGAGAATGAGCTAGAGAAAGATGAGAGAGAGCGATCGAGCGAGGGAGGGAGGGAGGGAGAGCGAGCTTCGACACAGGTTCAGCAACAAGATATAGGTTCTCGTGCTGAACATCAAGCGACACACTTGAGGGACCCCTTATAGGCCGCACAAGTACTGTAGTCCTGCCCAATTAACAGTAGTCTTCGAGTGCATCCCCCGAAAATACTATGCAACATATGAGGGGGGGGGGGGGGCTTGAATGCTATGTGGAAGGGATTTCGAGACCGGACGCGCGTCTCAGAGATTTTGACTCTAAACCTACGCCCTACCTTTCGACTGCTTTCGTCCCTCTGCCCGGAAGGCGCTGACAATGGAAGTCATGTTGCTGACGGTGGGGGTGTCTGGGGTGGGCCACAGGCGCCGCTCATGCTGTTGAGGCAAGGGTCTTGTCACTTAGCCTCTTAAACTGTGGCGGTGAGAACTCAACCTGGGTATGATTGGGGCCTGTGGCTCCTAAGCCCAGAAGTGCTTTGCAGCTTTGGCGCTTATGGATGGCGTGGGTTTCTCCGGTTGCATAGAACCCATGTTGAGAAGAGGGACTAGTTTTGGGCATCAGGTAAGCATGTCATCACGGATGTTGATGAAAGAACCAACATGCCCCCCATGTACGTGGTATAGTGGCAGCATATGAGACAGATCTGTATCCAGACCCTGGATGTTGCGCATCGCTGCTTTGCTTTCCAGTCGCCCAGACTGTGCATCTCCGCCCATCTCCACCTTCAGCACCTTCCAGTGCCGCTGGGTAAAGTGTGGGGTTGTAGAGTGGTTAGGGCAAGTAGGTTGTGTCGAGCTTTCATTGCAGATCTCGTACAACTAGTCTCTTCCTTCGTCCGTTAGGCGTCACACATGCCTGTGAAAACCGTTCACCTGCCCGTCTGCTTGTTGCCGCGCAGCAGGCTTCAGAATTTTCGCTCCTAGAGGTTCCAAGACGGTCCCTCATAAGGATACCTGCTAATCTGCCATAGTTCAGAAAAACAGTCCGGCTTTTGGAGCCTCTGGGTTCCAAGCCTTGCCTGAGGTTCTACTTTCAGCATAGACCCTGCAGCCATGGAGTCCCAACACCACATCTGCAAAGAACTAGCATGCAAGAATCACCTTTAAGAAGCAACGACCGGTGGCTTTGCACGTACTCTAATCAAGCTAGATACATTACACTACACCACAAGTCTTGTACAGTCCAGTTTAGCACGAAGCCTTACTAATTGCAGATACTTCCGGCTCCAGGGTTCAGGGTATAAGCATTGGGAATCAGATGTCGGGTTTATGTCGCAGGTGTTGCGGCTTTTTGTCATGTCGAGCTTAGGAACTTAGGGGGTTGAGCTCAGAGCTTTTGGTGCTTGGGGATTGGGCGTCAAACATGCTTAGATAACAGAGTTCGCTGGCGATGGATGGTGGACCCCTGATCGAAGATGTGGTGAGATGAAATTAGCGTAGGTATCAAGCTGAGGAGCCATCTGACTCAGGCCATCATAGGAGAACCAACCGCGAGCAAGAACAAAGCAATGTTTCTGGACGGTTCAGACCAGTCGCCTGTATGGATGCCGCATGTCCCGGCAAGAACCTTGCTTCAGCGTCTACAGGTCCGCTGCGGGACGCGGAGATGTTCAAAACTGTTACAGCGCGATCACTGGAATCAGAGGGCAACCTGTCCTCTGGCTGGTGGGGGGACGGTGAACCGTTTGCTCCGTGAGGCCCCAGGTTTATGGTTCAGGGCTTCAGCTCCTCAGTTCGGCTGGGCTCAAAGCAGGCGATACCCACCCCCTCCTACATGGTCCTACACACCTCGTTGGACACAGGAGGGAGTGGCGCTGGCTGCGGCTAAGCTGCAGCAGATCCAAGATCTCCTTAGCTTGTGGGTGTGATAGGCCGCCGATTTACCACGTGCATTTGGAAAGTAGAAGGGAACAGCAGCTGAAGAGCATCGCTACCGAGGCACAGTGACTTAAACATTGAAAATACTCTCGCCGGAAATGCTGCACACCCTGAGCGATCCAATTTCATCGCTCTCCCAGGTTCCGGCAGACTCGAATGCGGCTATGTCCCCAAAGTAAGAAAACGAAGGTACCACATTTGTGGTGTACTTGGAGCGAAAGCCCGTTAATTACGAGCCCCGGCCGCCAAAAGCTACCCTAATCCCCGAGACGAACCTCTAGTCATGCCATGCGAGTCAGCTCCGTGACTGCAAGAAGAAGCAACAACAAACAAGTGCGTCCTTCCACGCGCGCTTTGTTTGGAGGGTTGGGTCTCTGTCTCTGTCTGTCTGTGTGTGTGTGTGGGTGTGTTCGCATGTGCAGGGGGAGACTGCATGAAGTAAAGTGGTTCTGCCTAAGCCATCAGCTTGTTCCAGATATGCGCAAGATCAGGAGGTAGACGACACACACACACCCAGTATGGTACGATGTGCTCCTAAACCCTAAACCCTCCTCTTTCTGAGAACTTCAATGTTGTCTCAGGTGCGGATCGTACCGACTCGGGGTAATCGTACAGAAGCCGCGAAGTTCCTCTCGCAAGAAGCTGAATACCATCAATGCGGGTTGATTATTGCAGAATCGCGTAACTGTTGCCATAGCCTAAACCCTTAACCCTAAACCGATAGGATGGGAGACCTATTCTGCGACTTAGAGTAAAACTCTGGACTCTTGACATACAGCATACAAGTATATCGACATGCATGCAGACTCTCTGCCGCTCTTATAGCACGTTCTTCGTTCATCGAACAAGAAGAGGCCTTGCACGACGAACATCCTGTCCCGGAAGCAATCCGGTCTAGCACACAATTCCTTGCCAGGCAGGCTAGATTGAAAGTTGAGGTACCCAAGCAGGATGTGTGAGCATCCCCACAATCCCAGGTACAGCTTTCTATATGTCGGTAGTTGACATGCTGGAAAATCTTGGCTGGAGCACGAGCGCTTGAGCCTCTCCGTACATCTAAGGCCGGTTGTTCTGCGGATCTGCTCTCTGGCACTGCTGGCAGGTGACTTAAGGCCTCGGGGTTTGCGAGGAGAGGATGCTTGTTCAGTTTTATCCACGGCTGCATGGTGCTGCAGGGTGGGAACATAAGGGTAGCAGCTGCTTCGCGGTTCATCTTACATATCATCTATAGCGAACCGCATCCTAGAAAGCGCGGTTGCCCGATCTTGTCGAACGGCCTCCTGCCCCTCCCAGTAGCCACAGCCCAAATAATGGTCCATTCAAACCCATAAGGCACACAAGGTTTTAGATTTAGTGACCCCTACACCCCAATATCACGCCTCGGGCAGAGATGGCTCCGTGGCCATCGAAACGCAACCCTTGCGCCATGGCATCGATCACTGCCTGCGTTGCATCACACGATTTACGGAGTCATGTCGCCCACAAGCATTTTGAACGAGCTTCATTGTTGCTAGTTTTCTGTCTAACTGGGATGATGTAGGAACAAGTCTTATGTGATTGAAGAGTTTCAACTATCAGGCTTGATATAAGGTCCTACACGGTCAGACGTGGTTTTGCATCCCATGTCTTGCCAGGGATCGGGGAGGAGTACGATTATGAAGTATTATTATTATTATTACTATTATTATTCTTCTTCTTAGTACTATTATTATTATTGAGATTTAAGATTTCCCATGTCATGCCCTGCGCGGGAACGGCAACTTGCCAGCTGAGGCTTCAACCACTCTACCACGGGAGTCAAAGAGCCCATTGAATGAAGACTCCTTGACAGGACTTGATTATCCCTAAACCCTAAGCCTCTCTCTCTCTCTCTCTCGCGTGCTCAGGGGATCCCGTCAGACGCAACGCTCGTTCACCCTAAGCCCGTAAACCCCTCAACCCTTTTTTGCCTCAGGAGTAAGGCCCAAATCCTAAACCCTTTCGCATCCAGGCCTAGTGCCACTGCCGGGTACCCCTGAAGAAGCAAACTTAGGGCCAGCCGACTAAACCCGAAACCCTAAACCCCTAAACCAATGAACCCCTTAATCCCTTATAGTCCCTAAACCCCTTAACCCTAAACTTTATTCACGGGTCTCGGCCTCTTTAAGCACGTTAGAAGACTCTCTCGCAAGCGCAGGCGTTCGCAGCCCTTTGGGTTGAAGCGGCAGAATTAGCACTTCTCCAAACCTCAAGAACCGAATTTGTGTAAAGCCCGTCCACCAGAGTTTCCAAATCGAAACTCCAGAAGCAAGTTAAGTACGTCCTGGCACGGTTACGAAAGCTTTGGAGCTGTCCCTTTATACTCAGCAAAAAATCTTGATGTCGTGAAGAGTTCAGCAACCAAGGTTGGGTCTTAGCCCCCCCGAATCCACCTGCACTGGGCAATCCTTTGGGCGGCGTATGTGGCCTTAGCCCAGGCTCTCTCGCTCAGGGTCTAACATCGGGGGGAAGGGGGTTGAGGTGTTTTAGGGTTCCGTGGCTGGTTTTCAGGTTAAGGGTAGTAGGCGGGGGGGAGTATGTACTACGTAGGTGCACGCGCTCTATGATGCCTCATGCAGTGCCCTCCTCTCTCCTTCGCCAGAACATGAACAACAAGCGTTCTGGTAAGCACAGAATCTCACAGGAGCCTAACGATCTTTCCTAGAGTCTCTTGTAGGACCCAACCCAAAGGTTCAAGGTATGGTATCTGAGCTGTCTCGTGTCTGTCGGGCCCGAGTTGGATGTCATCGTTTCCCTCTGCCAAGTCTCATCCAGTATCATAGCTTCGGCCAGCAAGCAGAAGCTGGAGGAGCAGGAGCGAAACGAGTCCGCTCGCCCGACCCATGGCGACCGATAGACCCCGAAATCTTAAACCCTGAACCTACATTCTAGGGAGTTCTCGCGTCTCGGGGTAGGATTTGGTCAGAACACCCCTCTGGAAACACAAGCATCCCAATAGGCAGCACTAGCGTAGTATGTAATCAGCTTTGTTGACGACGTTAGGAGGCACCATTGTGCAACTGGCTGATACTAGTAACCGTAGCAACTTGAAATCAGCAGCAACAACTGAAGCTATCAGCACGCAGTCTGGTTGTTCAAGCTGCCGGGCTGCCGTGCGCATCCTCACTCTTTTGTATATTCCCCTAATAGGCTTCGATTTGCACCACGCCACATGCTTCCCGGCATCCACTTGCTACTTGAGCAACGAGGCGTGCATGTCAGACGTAACCTGATACAAGTAGCTCACGGATCGGGCTCCCTACCCTCCCTACCCGAGACCTGAGCACATCCCGGAACTCCCCTGAGCCTCTACGAAGTAAAGAGCCGAGGTCCAGTCAGTACCAGTGTTCTTGCGTGGCCTCTGGGCTCGGAAGCGTTAACAACATGTGGGCCCACAGAGCAGAATCTGAATCTTCCGTTGTCGATGGGTTTTCTTCCCAAACCCGGAACGAGACCCGAACAGCGTACTGATGAGGCCGGAAGTTCCTTCACCCTAATTTAAAAAGGGTCATGTCACTCATGTTTCGGCTGAGGGTTAACTGTTGAAACCGGACTTGATGACTGCCAGCACTGCCTCCTCTGAGGGTTAACTTAAACGGAAACCCTGCTGTCAGGATCAGACCAGTTGGGATTCTGGCCTTGCAGATGAAGAGAAAAGGAAGCACCAGCGTGCTGTGTAAAGCTAGACAACATGGACTCTTGAGATACAGAGCTAAACCCCGAAACTTCTCCAAAGCCCTTACAACCCCAAACCCGCCTCCCCTCACAGAACTGCTTCGTGACCTTCATCAACCCTACATCCCAAACCGCAACCTGCTAGAGGATCACGTCCCATGCCGTTTAAAGGGGTTTACAGTCGTTGCCCTGAGAAGGGTGCCGGGTCCCAAAATCCGCAAAACCATAGCAGCTCAGGGTTTATAGGGCTTAAGGGTTTCGGGGTGTAGGGTGTGGGGGTTTACGGGTCGAGCTCTTATGGGTTCATTGCCCTGCCGGACAACTTATGTAACCTGCAGTGTCATGTACATGCAACAACCCTGGCCTTGTGGAGAGCCACACCTTCTCAATAAGCCCCAACTCATCGACCAACAGCTATCCAAACCCAAAAGCCTAAGCCCTGAACCCAAGCTTCAAGAACCCGAGATATGCTCTGGACCAAGACAGCCATAAACCATAAAGCCATAAAATCTGCAAACCCGAATGTCAGGTAGCACCGAAGTAGATGTGCTAAATCCACCTTGGCGCTACCAGGCAACCGATTCAGATCAATCTTTACCGACCTGCACATGCCTGTCATTTTGAGACCTTCTTCTGCGAAACAGTCTCCAAAACGCTAAGGCTGAACCCTGAAGCGCCCCTAAGAACTCCGGAATCCCCGCTTGCAGCCGGCCTCAAGGTCCTACCGTGCCCCGGTGGATTTGGAGTTCGGGCTCAGGAACTTAGGGTAGTTCTCTAACTTAGGAATTTAGGGTAGTTCTCTAAATTAGGAATTTAGGGTAGTTCTCTAGATTAGGAATTTAGGGTAGCTCTCTAAATTAGGAATTAGGGTAGTTCTCTAACTTAGGGCCCCTTTCAGGTCCCCAATATAGTGCGGCACCCTTGTAAAAAGGATCCCCAAAGGGACCCTAATTTAGAGAACTACCCATGTAGACGGTGGAGAGCTAGGGTTTAGGCTTGAGGAGTGTAGGGTTTTGGGTTTAGGGTAGGGTGGAGAGTTAGGGTTTAGGCTTTAGGGGTGTAGGGCTAGAGGGCTTTAAGGGATCTGGGTTCAAGGGCTTAGGGTCAAGGGTTTAGGGTATTTTGGCCTCCTGCAGGGTTGAGCGCGTCACGAAGCAGGGTTACAGTCTATAGGCAGATATCAGTCCATTCCCCAACCAAAAGGGTGAAGGTGTTTGGCTGCCTGTTCCCACCGCACCACTCATCTCGAGTGTCATGCAAATGTCAGTTCCACGTCATCTTCTTGCAACAAAGTGCCGACTCCAAGGGTTCAGGGTTGAGGGTTCAGCAGCTCCAGTTCGAGCAGCTTGTAGTCACGCTCGCTACTCTGGTATCGGACATCATCCCAGCCACCCAGAGATCCCCAAGGGCCATGAAACAGCAGCCATGGCCAAAGGTCGCCATGTGCTGTCCGGCGTGGGGCACAATGCCACTCTGGCACGTTGCCATTGGCTGGGCACCACTCCGGTTGAATTTCCCAGGTCACCGACCACAACTCCGCCAGATGATCGAACCACGCCTGTGGCAGCATGGCCAGGTGCTGGAGCACCCAGCTTGCCTTAAACCACGAATTTGCCGAGAACGTTGTTGTCCAGTCTTTGCGCTGTTAAGCTGCTTACTATAACACCGTCCACTTGTTGGCTTGCATAAGCATCTGCACGTGTCCACACCGTCCCGCCATTTTATTCTCTAGCCATTCAACGTTTAAATACTCTCCTTCATCAGTATCAGTCTCTATCTTGATCCATACAGGTGTCAATCTTGTTGTTAAAGTATTGCTTTAGCTCACCTTTGGTTTTCGGATTGACATCGTCTGCGTAAACTCTGACGGTGCTTAAGTCCGTGGCTCTTGTAAGTGCAACATAGACCCACTTCATACTTCAATAGGGCCAACGGGGTAATTGCCACTTGTGTGCCATCTTTGCGTCATTTGCCGCACGACTGTGTTTAGAATGTGCGGTGTAGCAACATGCATAGGCCAAGTGGGATTTTGCAAGCTTGGTAAATGTTGTTGGCTCAACCTCTTCTACTGATGTTCTCTAACTTAACTCTGTCCTCTTCTGTCTTTAATCTCTCGCATACTTCAAGCCGCAAGTTGGTGTCAAAGTTCTAGTTTAAAGCCTCATCTATACAGTCGTTCATAGATGCTTCGTGGTCTCTGGTTGGTCTCATCTGTTACCGGCTCAAGTTGGCTTACATCATCCGCATCTATGATTATCCTAATGGGCTTCTTTTCGATGAAGTCCTGAGTTCTAGACAGTTTATAACTGTCATTACAGCATATCTCATCAGAGACTGTCACATCATACCCATAATAGACATAGGGTTTCAGATTCTCCTCGATGGAGTCGATTTCTGAAAACTTATCTAAAGCTATTGCGTCGCTGTTGACTTCTTGAGATAATCTTTCCGTGAATCTTCTTGGATATTTCAACCAGTTCGTTTTCTCAGACTGATGCAGTTCCCAGCGAATGTAAACTTGCTTAGAATGCCTCCAGCCGCCTATGCATCATCAAGTTTAGCCAGTTTGTTGCTTTCCCCAATTCTCTAACTAGTATTACAAATCCGTCGGCCTTAACCGAAAATACCACAATCTCACTAGCCGTCAGCGCCCTTGGGTCCATAAGCATATTAAAGCTAGACAACTGCTTGATAAGCTTAGCGCAGTGTCTGAAACAGTCAGCATATAGTTTTAGCAAGCAGTTCGGGGTCGCGACGCTTATTAATCTCGTCATCTCCGCTTCCCCGATAAGCGCCTACGATGTCATCATGTTCCTCATTTACTACTTCGTGAATTATGCTAATCTTGCCGCCATACTCGTTCTGACAGTTTAACGCCTCCTTGAGAGTGCCAAATAGATTGATTTTGTGTGAAGCTTGTTGTTCTGTCTCCAGCAATCCAAACACAACATTACTGCCGTTTTGCTCGGCTGAACATCTAAGCCGGTGTTCTATAAGTGAGTTACTGCTTTGTTTTACAACCTGTGTTGTTTGTAAAGGATGGTTGTTCAAAATCTGGTGGTAATATTGGCAGTTTCATCAACTGCTTAGGCAGCTGGCCAGGAACTAGACACTGGGTTCCTGAAAGAAACGATTAACCTTGTCTATTTTTGCCCTACATGAGGCTAAGCTATTATTTCTTCTCCCTGTAAAGCTTCCACTCATCAAACTGGCTAAAGCAGTTACTGTTTTCAGCTGATGTCTTGAAAAGATCTTAGTACAAAGCTTCGCTGACATCCAGCTCTACCATATCATCTATACTGAGATCTGTCTCGTTCCTCCGCTTGCCAATTTCATTTATCTTGCCACTGGGCACTGTGGTTCTGCACTCCGAAGCATATCATAATCGTTATAAGACTGACTTATGACAGGGTTTAAGCACAGCGTTTGCAAACTTGTTCATGGCCTCTGTTAGTTTATCACGTACTGTCTCGTTCTCAACCCAGAGAACCCCGTCCGAACGATCGTGCACGAGGTTCTGAGAAAGTACGAGATAGTTTCCGTTATTCACCCTGGCAAACCAACTACTGATATCCTCCGGTCCAATGGATAGAGGGCTCACCGCCAGCATTTACCAACGCAGTAAACAAAGCTGACAAATTAACATGCATTAGTATGAACCAAGATAATATATATATATATATATATGTGTGTGTGTGTGTGTGTATATATATATATATACATATATATATATACACACATATATATATATACTTACTACTCTTAATAATGATAATTTATGATTATTATTAGTTATTAGTATATATATATATACTTAATTATACATATTATATATATACATATATATATTACTTATACATATATATATATGTTTAAACGTGCATGTATCTATATATGTACGAGATACCCTCGACTGCACACCCTTCGGGCATCTTGGTCCTGGAGCACGCAGTTCAGGTCACGTTTTGCCAGCTGCCAGGATCCGGCACTGCAACCTCTGCAACACACAGCCTAATGCAGGAGCCTTAACAATTGGAATAGGGTTTTGGGTATATTCTACTATAATTCTATCACATTAAGGAATCCCCAAAGTAGTATAAGAAATTAAGGACCCCATAGTAACGATTTTGGAATTGTCTGGTTTGGGTTTTCGTGGGGTTTATGGTTTTGAGATCAGGCTCTGAGGGTTTCTGTACGATTTCTCATACAGCTATAACACCGTTTGGGTCTCTACATTAGAGCCGCAGCTGAGTTTCTGAAGCGGAACAGATGTCTAGATCCATCAAGTGCCTATATTACGGCCCTACTTTGCCTAAAACTCCCAAGTGTGACGTTGAGGCAGCTGAGACTAAGAAGCCGCCCATTTCAAAAAAGCCGATCATCCTGCTGCTGCTTCCGATGATAGTTCATCGTCTATGTGTCGGGATACGGCATAGGAGGCCCTTGTCCACAAATATGAACCAAAAAGCAACATAAAGCCCTTCTGAAAGCTCTTGACCCCCTAAACCCTAGCTAGTTACGCTCTCGCCATCAAATACTTCTGGCTTGTGGTTTAGGGCTGTGGGTTTGGACTCTCGCGCTCGGACTCTGTAGGCGGGGTTCGGTTTCAGCACTCACACTCGGAAAAAGCCTGGGCGAGGTTCCTGGTACGAGGCAAAGATCACATTGGCCCACAGAAGACAGCCATTTAGCCGGGCCGAAAGTTTGGGGTTTGGGCCATAAAGTCGGGGTTTTTACTGCCGCGTTGGCTGGGTTAAGGAGACATAAAGTCTAGCATTCAGGGTTTCGGCAGAGTTCATGGGAGTTTTGGAGGTGTCCTTTTCACTCAGGATCGCACTACTCTGGGTCCTCTGGTAGAGTTCAACCAACAAAAACAGAACAAGTCTATCAAAGAAGGAATCTTAGCAACAAAAAAAGCTCCTAACCGCAAGACCCTTTAACCTGAAAGCCGGGACCCCCCCCCAAAAGAGGACACCCTGATTTCGGAATTCCTCTTTTCGGATGGAAGGCTCTCTTCTCCTCGCATGCTATGGGCCAGGCCTTCCCTGGGCGTGAAAACCTGGTGGGTTTGAGAACTTCGGGGTTTTGAGGGTTTAGGAGGATTTTCTAGTTCGCATTTCAGGTTCAGGGGTTTTGGGGGCCAGGAGCATTTTAGGGCGTGCCCTCTGTGTGGAATTCGAGATCTAAAGCACAAGAAGTGAAACAGTGCACCATGGTGCACCTAGGGCGACGGCGAAAGGAGCTATACACACCCTCGCGTCCCGAGCATCTGATGCGGCAGGAAAAACGGGCATAAAAGGCTTCCCCGTTGGACACGTGCCGCCAAGCTCTGGCTCTAGACATCCTATCGTGCTGGAAGCGTGGTTCCCAGGTCTTCGCCGGTCATGTTAAGCTCAGTGAAGAATGCCTTCTCCCGTTCCTGGTATTTCGTCTTGTCGATGGTCATGCCTCCGGCTCCGTCCTTGTCGTCCTGGGCCACGGCCACAGTACAGCCAGCACTACAGCAAGAACCATGCCAATGCCGCTTAGAAAAAGAGGAAAGCGGAGACACATGTAGCGTGGTCAGCAAAGCGGTGGGCTTGAGACAGCTGGTGGCGCGTCTATGTATCATCAACATTTTGACAGCTCCTTCTAGGTCGGCCCTTCATACGTACCATTGCCTGTACCAGACTACATGTGAAGTTTACGCGAAATACCAAATCCCAAAGCAGCACTCCCTTCCTTGAAGAAGTTGAAGAAGAAGAAGAAGTAGCAGTAGCAGTAGCAGTAGCAGTAGCAGTAGCAGTAGCAGTAGCAGTAGCAGTAGCAGTAGCACTAGCAGTAGGAGTAGGAGCAGGAGTAGGAGTAGGAGTAG
>CAJNJA010073642.1:0-21851 GCA_905231915.1 Symbiodinium necroappetens | reverse complement strand
GACGACTACTGCTACTGCTACTACGACTACTACTACTAGTACTACTACTACTCCTCCTACTACTACTACTACTACTACTACTACTACGACTACTGCAATTACGCGGCTCCTATTACAGCCTCTACGACAATTGTTGTTGGTTTCCATATTCGTAGATCGGCATTGAGACGCCGCAGCTCTCCTTTGCTATGGTGGACCCTCAAGATCGGCTATGGGAAATGGCCTCTCAGACGAGCTACTTGGCAGCACGTGCGGCCGATCTTCGCAGACTGCTTATTTCCGTTTTCTCCCTGAATCAGGGTGCTGTAAGATTCCTCAAATGATATCGTCTAGTGTGTTCAACTCAACTTATTGGAGCTGTCTTGGTGAGTTCGTGATGTGTTGTGCCCGCTCAGTTTCTGGCCAGTTGTCAGCAAGTGCCTGGCAGTTTGAATGGCCAGCGGATTTTCGAGGATGGGGAATCGGTGTGTCGAGAACTGCACTCAGGATGAAGATGAATAATCTCAAAAGCAGTGCAAGGCACAGACACAGTTGAAGTTGCGAATTTGCCGCGAAATCAATGTTGTGCCCGGGATAGCACGGCCCGGCTCTCGTGTGGCTGGGGCCCTGCGCTTAGACCCAAGTGCTTGGTAATCATATCCCAGCACGAGTTCTTCCATTTTTTTGCATGGCGGTTTCCAGCTCCAGGAAGCACGCGAACAAACAATGGATGGAGCCCGGCGGGCCTTTATTATTTTTGTTCCTCGCCCCCCCGCTGGCATAGTTGCATAATTACTAATTTTGTCCCCAGTCTCCAAATAATAATAGTGCTTGCAGGGCGGGAGGAGATGGAACACAAATAATAAAGGCCCCCCAACTCTTCCCCCGTCCCGTCCCAAATAATAGTAGTGCAAGGGGGGGAGGAGGGAGAAAAGAAATAATAAAGGCAGCCCCACCCTCCAGCCCGCCCCCGTTCCCCTCCTCCTCTCCCTTCCTAGTAACGGCAGCCCTGCCTCTCCTCCTTGCCTTCCTTTTTTTGCCTCTGAGTTCTCCCTCCTTGTCCCTCCCACGCCCCCCTCTCCCCACCCCCCCTGCCCCAGCCTCCACTCCTCCTCTGCCAGAACCCTCCACTTCTTGTGCTCTGCCACTCGCCCTCCTCCTCTCCCACTCACTTCCGACCCTCCTGCCCCTCCCCTGTTCCTCCTCCGCTGCGAAATCATGTTGTTGCCGCTTGTCACCACCCCCCCAGAGACAGAGAAATGCTTTCGTGTGCGCCCTCCCCAGCTCCTTCAGTTGTTTGCTCTTTTCATTACCTGCCTTACCCTTAAACTCGTTGTCCTTCTGTTCATTCTTTATCTCTTTCTTTGTTTCTTTCTTCATTTCTTGCCTCTGTCTCTGTCCGCGACGAGCGTTCTGTTGGGTCTGTCGTCGAGGTGTTGGTTTCTGCAGCAAAAGTTAGTGACGACCTTGCAGCCTCAGCCGCAGCCGCACTACTCAGCTGATATTTGTGCAGCCGTGTCCGTGATTCTTGGTACGTGCTTGTGTTTGGGCCGGCATTTGTCCGTGCGCTGTGTTCCAATTGCCGTGCTGGTGATGACATCGCTGTCATCCTACTTCGTGCTAGTAGCTGCTAGTTTAGGCGGCTGCCTGATTGTTCGACATGTGTTTCTTGCACGCTCTCAGGTCTGGCTTTCCATCAAGCTTGAGGTCATGCCGTTGTTCGGTGAAGCCTGGTAGACACGATGCGGAGGTCGACGATGACGTGGATTTGGCTGGGGATGAAACGATGGCGTCAATACCGACAAAAAGAGCATGTGCAGCCCAGGAGCCTCGCAGCATGCTGTTTGTTGCATGCGCCCGTGTCTTCGCATTTTCACTAGCTTGTTGCAGTGTTGTTGGTATGAACTGCAAGGATCCTTGCCCGTCTCGGTATGCGGATGTTGTTATGCACGCGCATATATATATATACATATATATATATACACAGATATTTTTTGTTTTCGTTTTTGATCAAGGTGGAATGATGTCGTTCGGGTCCGAGTCAGTTGACTAGGCAGCACGACGGTCTTGTTTTGCCTGAACGGTCTCTGAACACTCAATTCTGCCTGGCATTACAGGAGTTGGACAGCCCGGTCCAGCCGGCTTCTTCACTGTGCCTCCGCTCAGCAAGTTGTTTTAGTAAGCAGTGTGCCGCATGAAAGCGTCAACGTTTGCTTGTTTCGTGTTGTCGAGGTCAACACCTTTGCAGCTGGTGGGCAGTGGGGCCGGTGTCGGACCTGCTCCTCCTCCTGCAGTCCAGGTCGTGGAAGCGCCCCCAAGTGTCTCTGCTGCAGCTCTATGAGCTATGAGCACCCAGCAGCCGATTCAAGCACTGGACCTGGTTGGAGGAGTGGATTCAAGCACATGCGATTCAAGCACCAGCGATTGAATCACGCGAGCGGTTCGAGCACGCGCGACTCAAGCTCTCTCGATGCAAACGCCACGCCATTAAAACACTCAGTGTTTTACGGATTTGGAGTTTTACGGTTTGGGTATCACGATGCAGCCCTGCGGATTTGGGAACTCTGCAGCACACTCTCGCTTTGGGGCATTGGGCTTGCCACTACTTCTACCCTGTTGGAGTGTTGGTTTTGGTGAACAGTGACTCCTGAACATCGAGCTTGCATTAGCTCTCGGGCGAAGGTCCCGGAACCCTGCCGGCCAGCGTGGAGGTGCCAACAGCAATAGCTGCCAACTTTCGTTCTGCACATGTGAACGCATGCCGACATGGTGAGTGGCAAGACATCCGTCCTCCCCAGGTCTCTCCGGCGGGATTGCAATGGCGATCAAAATCGAAGCTGTCAGCAGAGATTGCTGCGAACGAGCAACTCGCACTAGATTGTGTGACGCATCGCTCTAGTTTCCGGTGCATGGGGATCAGACATGGCGAGACTGAACGGGCGCAGTAATGCATGATGGCGATGGCGGATAAGGCTGTCGAGACAAGCCTCCATGCCAGAAACGCTTGGATCGAGAACAGAGAGTGCTGCAAGCAGCTGTCTTCCATCACCGGGTATTGGTGAGCAGGTCGTCGAAGCTCGGAAGCACAGCTGCTGAGAAAGTGTGAGTTCGGAAGCCACGTCTTTCGCTTAGCATTTCGTCCACCATACCATACACTCCTCGCAATTCTCTGATTTCGAAAAGGAGCAGTTGTGCAAACCGGCTTCAGCCAAGCATTTAGCTGGAGAGCGGAAGACGTTAGGAGCGCTGTGCCAATCAGATGATGTGAGGCAAGTGTAGTTGGTTCTGGTCTCCCAGAGCAAACACTTTTGGATTCTTGTGAATGTAATTTGTCATTTTCTTCTGAGCGTCTCTTATTTTGTGGATGTTTTAAGACACGCCTGAGGACATCACCGTGCAGACGTCGTACGAACCTTGGTTGAAATTCAGCAAGCAGAGAAGAGAAATGCCGCTTCGACCGTAGAAGGTCGGGAATGTCCTTTTCAGAAAGGTACTTCGTGGGTATGATATCACTTTTCATTCAAGGCTTCACGTAAAGACCGAGCATGTGGAATCGAGATGTGACACTAGCGGGGGAGACTGACAGCCAGCCATCCAGATGGACAGACAGACAGACAGACGGACGGACGGACGGACGGACGGACGGACGGACGGACGGACGGACGGACGGACGGACGCACGGACGCACAGACGCACGGACGGACGGAGACAGAGACAAAGAGACGGCACCTACAGCCACCGCACGAAAGGGCCACCTTACCGTGGCACCCGCCGGAACCGACCGCGTCGGCAAGCTCGGGGACAGTCTTGTGGAGCCCAGCAAGCGCCCGTCAACAGCAAACCCGACGACACGACAGCGACGAACAGGCACTGAGACCGAGGACGAAATGTGGGACCACAAGCTCCGACGACGAAGCCATGCAAAACCCGGGCACAAAGGCCCTAGCCTGGCCGAGCCAGCGCCGGAACCAACGACGGGGGCCACTGCAGCAACGGGGGCTACGGCGACCTCGACCTCTCCTGCACGACCAAGGACACCGCCAAGTGCAAGACAACAGCTGGGGCGCGCAGCCCAACTGAGGGACAAATCTAAAGGGAGCGAAGACGCCATGAACCCGCTGGGCAAGACCCATAGAAGACGCCGCATACATGCAGCCTTTGACGATAGCTAGCCGCAACTAGCCAAGGGCCTCCCTGCTGTCTGTTTTGAAAGGGGATTTTGTCCTGCATAGATCCCACCAAGGTTACATGCATCCACCACTTCAAGTGCTGAGGGTTCCCAAGAGTTGTGACAGGAAAAAAGGAGGACGGTGTTCCCGAAAACTTGTTTCCCCTACTCCGTTTGGTTGGAACCTCACTCCCGTGTTTCCTGGTTTCACCAAGATCGAACATGTGCTCCTACCTACCTTGTAGCCACAGCAGGTTTAGTCTGTACCTAGAACAGGTAGAAGGACCCCAGTAGAAGACAAGCAACTAGGTAACAACACAGGGGCCAACACGACGAGCCCAGTGGCATGGGGACCCTAGTGTTTCCCCTTATCGTGTTCAGCAGGAACCTGACCCCGATGCTGCCACACCCCAGGCCCATGCCATACAGAGCTCGAAACGAACACAAAGAAGTGGGGGACACAGGTCGTAGATGTCGGGAGCCTAACTCTTCCTAGCTCCACCTGGGTCCTTAGCACCCGTAATGCAGCTCGAACGTGTTTTGCAACCACAAGAACCTCCCGACATGTACATCCGCAATGACGGGGCTAC
Organism: Symbiodinium necroappetens; assembly: GCA_905231915.1. Classification (NCBI taxonomy): domain Eukaryota; class Dinophyceae; order Suessiales; family Symbiodiniaceae; genus Symbiodinium; species Symbiodinium necroappetens. The sequence goes on along the minus strand of CAJNJA010073642.1, from coordinate 17,114 downwards.
TAGTACACAACCGTGCTTGTGAAAACCGATTCCCTAGCAGCCGAGGGCCTCAACTACTAAGGACCACTAAAGACTTGTTTCGTTCAAGGAGGCTGCGAGGGGGGTCGGGGCTCACAACTAACTCTCACGCCGACCAAACCAGACACAGACATTGCGCAGGGGGCTGGGGGGCGCATTCCTCCACCCCCAAACGCCGTGCAAACAAACAAACAAACAAACAAACAAACAAACACACGAACAAAAACACAAACAAACAAACAAACAAACAAGCAAGCAAGCAAGCAAGCAAACAAACAAACAAACAAGCAAGCAAGCAAACAAACAAACAAACAAACACAAGCAAACAAACAAACAAACAAACAAACAAGGACAGATAATTAAGCGAAACAAGAAGGGAAGGCAACTTCGACATGCAGGGGCGGCTGGCATCCGCGCATCCGCAACCAAGCACCCTGAGGATGAGTACGATCCAGCAACAAGGACGAAGGTCACGAAGAACATGGGTGGCGACGTCTTGCGGTCCAGGCGCAAGTTGATCCGGAATGACACAGACAGCGGCTCTTCGTCAGCATCTGAATCTGTCCAGACCGACGGAACCAACTCAGCAACTTTTAGTCAAGTGCTCCTTGGATGCATGCTCAACTTATTCCTTTTTTTGAATCTGATCTTCCTTGTTTTTGGAAATTCATGTTTTGGTCCATGTCCTAATAGCAACGCTCCTGGGCAGTCAGTGCATGAACCGTTTGCAGACTGGCACAGTAGCGCAGCTCCAACCTGTATACAATCAGACTCTGATTGTGCATCACAGCGTGACTCCGCTCGTTTGCTTAACTGATGGCCAGATGGCTCGTTTGCTCTGAGGCATGGTGAGCAAGATGCAATCACCAACTGGGGGGTGCTGATCGGCAAAGCCCTGTGGTGCCGCATGAAGGGGCAAGGGCAGCAGGGGAAGCGTCCGGAGCTCAGAATTTGCACACAATGCCGAGGCCACCTACTCGGTCCTTTTTCCTTCAAGTCCAAAACGCTGGTCCTGTGTTCAATACTCGTAACACTCAACCCGGTGTGCCCTCAATTGAAACATATGCATCGACAATCCACGTCGTAGGCTGAAAACGCTTCAACAGTCTATGGGTATCTTCTGAACTGCATTGTTATGTAGGCCCAGAACTTGCCAGGATTGGCACTGAAGCTTGCATTCCTGGCTTTCTTGCAAGCTTGTCTTTCCCCGCCGTTTTGAATGGCATGGGCAAGCGGGACATGCTCTCCGGCAGGGCTTACTTTGACTGTGCTTGATTGCTGGCGGCTGGCAGGGTTGAGATGTGTGGCGTTCATGCTGCCTATGCCCCTTTATGCAGAGCTGCTTAGGCAGTACACCTTCACTGAACCACATTGAAACTTTGAAGAGCACCGCCGAACCGTGTTGATGGGAGCTGTTGTTTGTGGGAAAGTCATCCGAAAATTGTGGGTTTCGGTGTCTCGAGGCGGATGGGCTTTCGTTGGGAGATGGTGCCCGTTTTTCAGTCTCACCGGCTGGCGCTGTGTACACTCTTCCCTTTGATGTCATGGCCGGTGCGGCCACAGTTACCAGATGCTCAGCACAGATTTCACTAGTTGCCGCCCACGGGGGGCACCGTGGCAGACCCTGGCGGTTTCAAGAGGCACGTTTGAGTTGACTGAAAACCTGTTCTCAGTCCTTGAAGCGATCCACAGTCAAACTTCGCTGCGGGGTGTCCTCCGAGCTGTGCTTCTGTGAGTAGATTGTCTGAGCTTATCTGGATTGCACGAGAGTTGCAGTTCCGAAAGTGAGGTCGCAAACTGGGCCTCCTAGCGGTCGCCTTAAATGGCAGCACCTATCTCAACCGCTTCACGGCTGTCTCGAAGGATGCCAAGACTCTATGCCAGTGTTTAGCAATGCCGTTGTTTTTGTGCCCTAAAGCTAAGAACGCCTCTGTCACTTGGGATTTTCAGCGTCTCCGGAAGTTGCTTTTATGTGAGCCTTGCGTATTGGATAGCAACTCACTTTGCAGTCCAATTCGCGCGAGCGTGTTGAGAAGCGAACCATCGCTCCGTGCCGTCACCTCATGAGTCCAAGACCTTAGAAAAGGGTGAAATGTGTCGGAGTGTCAGAGCCTGCATAAACTCTCCAGTTTCAGGCCGCCCTCGAAAGGTCCTGGCCGTGGCGTGACGCGTCGGGCTGCTACCGTGGTGAGTCAACTCCAGGAGGGGGGAGCCCAGAATAGCATACTTCCACTACTCTACAATGTCGTCAAGTCCAAAGAACCTTGCAGGGTGTGCCGATGTGACTCTGCAGCAAACCAAGTTCCAGCTTAATACATTATGGGTTCATGGTTTCTGCAGTTGAGTTTGATGGAGCCTAGATTTTTGAATTTCTGCATAGAAGCTCATTGAGTGAGATCTTGCGAGGCTCCGCAACTTGAATGTGTGATACCACCTCAAGGTTGTTCAAACTTCCGGGCCACATCGGCAAAGGCTTATGACCACCAGGTAGGCCCAAAGAGGATGTGTGGCCAGCAATCGCCTTAGTCTAAGACTCTAGGGATGTTCAGGGACATCATGCAGCAAGTGTCCTCGCTTCGCGACTTTCGTCTCAACCGCAGGGACCCCGGTCCCCGAGAAAGGCTCTTGCAGCGAACCGTCCTCTGCTTGCGGGTAGAACACGGTGTTTTCAGTTTCTCCCTGTGAGGAGATGGTGAAGCGAGTCTCTTGGATTGCACTTCATACAGGCAGATTCTGGCGCAGGTTGATAGTCAGCACGTTCTGTCTCGAATGTCTGTGGACCTTACCTGCATTCAGTGTAGCTTAGGTTGGAAAGGAGGAAACCGACATGAATGATGGTGAGTGGCGGGAAGACACAATGAACTTCTTGTTCAGCCCCTCAGCAGACTTGCTGCACTCCTCCCACCGGTATGTTTGTAAGCTATTCAATCTAACGAGCCGCAAGAAACACGTGGTTGATCGGCTGCCTTACTGGAGGAAGGGCCGTGGCAGTTTTCTGACTGAAAATTGATTCATCCTGACTCAATCTCTGGGCTGAATCAGGTGCAGACTACACTGACACCCTCATGATTCTGGCCAGTGGGGTTCGGCAGCTGCTGCAGACAGAGCCCACAGTCGTGCAAGTACCGCAGCCTTGCAAAGTGTTTGGTGTGCTGCTCAGTTGATCTCACACCTTGTCGGCTTGTGCAGAGACCTCGACTTTTCCACTTCATATTGTGCTCCCGCAAGAAACAGAGCCGCCGATACCTAGCAGGGGAGGCGAGTATGGTCATGGCCTTCTTTAGTGGCCAAAGCCTGGAGGTACGAGTGAGATGGCAATGTCAGCTTCCGAGGCGACATTCATGGTCAGCTTCGTGATTTGCTGCTGCTGTTTCATGCATATGGGAGCCCTGGAGCCGACAAGCACTTCGTTTTCAACGGAGATTTCGTTGATCGTGGTGCTCACCAGCTGGAGGCTTCTCAACTGATCTAACCTTGACAATGTTTACCTAGAGGCTCTTTCCTTGAATTTGAAGTGTCCCTCAGCATTCTTGGCTTTGTGTGCAATTGCACTGGCTTTCGTGCAGGTTGTCGGAGTACTCTTTGCCCTCAAGCTCACCTTCCCATCGCATGTCTGGCTGGTGCGAGGAAACCATGAAGACTTGCTGATGAATCGAGACCTGGCTTAACACTTCACAGCCGGCCGTTAAGGAACAGGAGAGCTCAGCCTTCGAATTCACATTGGCAGGGCATCGGGGATGTAGGCGAACCTTCGGTGACAGGGGTTGTGCCCACAAGCAAGCCGACCGGAGCAATGCGTGATTTTTCGTTCGCCTATGACCCGTGCAATTGCACTTCGGGTCTTAGCTCTGCTCGGCTTGGTGTCGGTTCCAGGCAAGTATGGCTTCGAAGAGGAATGCCAGGAGAGCTTGGGATCTGCGAATGGTCCCAAGACTTTCCAACTCTTCCAAAAGGCCGGGAGTTTCGGACGAGTTGTTGCGTGCGGCTTTAGTGAGTGGTTCTGGGTGTGCATTTCTATTGAAGGCATGTTGCTGGAGGGACGGGGCATAAGACAACCTGTGAGGCCTTCGAGTGGTTGCCTTTGGCCTGTCTCATCGATGACCAGATCTTGACAGTTCATGGTGGACTTGGAGATGGCAAGTGGACAATCGCTGAGCTCTCTTGCGTTCCCCGGCCTCTAAACTCGGAAGACTTCCACACGCCAGAACGGAGATGGCTTTACAACATATTGTGGTCGGATCCTATACCAGAGGATGAGGCTATGAATGAGGCCGTGGTGTTTGGTGTTCACAGCTCACCCCGCAATGCATCTGCAGTCAAGTTTGGTTGGAATGTTACCAAGACATTCTGTGCTTTGAATGGGATTGGCTTGGTCATTCGCAGCCATCAGTGCCTCGAGCAGGGCCGCGGGTTCGAAATCATGCACGAGGACAAGCTAATGAGAGTATTCTCCGCTCGTGACTATGAGGAACATCGTAACGATGCTGCAGTGCTGGCCATTAAGCGCAACGGCGGTGCTTCCGCACCGCAGCTCTTAGTGCGTGCACAGGTGTTGAAATCTCTAGAGCGCTTCCGCGGTGCTCAAGTCAACGGAGTATAGGCCCTGAAGAGAGCCAAAACTTTCGCCACGGAGGAATTCGGAACACGACGTTTAAGACATATATTTCGTCTCCACTGACTGGAAGAGTTTCTTTCAGAGCAAGCTGGATCGACTTTGAGGTGTTGTGTCGTAGGAGACTATTGACATGGTAAGTGCAAATGTTGCATTCGTGGAAACTCGTCCGGAAGAGAAGTTGTTTCAGGGCAACTTGCTTTCGCTCCGTGAAGCTCGTGAGTAAATGAAAGTCGGTCTGGGCGTCGACCCCGAAATACCCCGAAGTGCAGTGGTAGTGCTCCCTATGCTGTGAAGAGATGTCTGGCCTGGAGGTGTTTTGTTCAATTAGCCGTGCAGTCGGGGACGCCGTCCAGGTCCTTGCGTGCAGAGCGCAGTCATGCGAGCACAAATCTGCTGCCAGTTTGGTAGATGCTGCGGTGGCACCACGGTCCAACTGACCACTTGCCGAGATGCAGTACGCAACCTCAATGGGCCAAAGAGCTGCTCAAAGAGCACGACTTGCCCCCGAATTCAGTGTTTTCCGCCAGCTTTTGCAGTACCGAGTCTGAGGGACCAGCAGTTTGGCTACTGTACTCTTCGTGTGCTGCAAGGCAGCTGTCTGCTTGTTGACCCGTGCTTGGACAACATTGTGCGCTGCTGATGTGTGGAGGTTATCAGCAGTACTTCGCCAGAGCCAACTTGTCAACCTCCTCCTGCTCCTCCTACTCATGTGTTTTTTTTTCTCTCTGCATTCTCCGAAGTTGAAATTCAGACTGATTTTCCACGCTGCCCTGAACTTACCAGGCTCTTGCGGCTTCGCTGGCAGTGCTGTCCCTGGCCGCCAGACTTCAGGCACGCTGGTACACGCAGCTCTGCACCATACACCACGCTCGCTTCAGCTTCAGCTTCCGGCATTTTTCAGAGGAAGCTGCGCAGACGGCCGCCGGACTGCGAAGCTTATCTCAGACGTCGGGGAGCCCATTCGGCTGCTACCGTTCCAAGCCTTGCCTCATCGAGCACTATAAAAAACCCCAAGCATTGGGGCAGGTGTGCCACATACCAACTTAGAAAACTTTTGCCAAGTGAGAGGAAAATCCAGCAGGGATGGAAGTCGGTACACTCCGAAGCTTTGCGACACCCGAACATCCGAGTTGCTGAGCGCCGGCTTGAGCGGTGCATGTTGCCTACTGTCAAAGCAACGTTGGACCTGTCCATTTTTTACATGATTCAACAGGTCTTCCTCCTGAAGCTCTGCGTATTTCCACCACAGGTTCGAAGGGGCTTCGGCCTTCCCCAACACAACTGATACCTTCACTTTGACGTGGGAAGACTTCATTTTTACCAACAGAAAGAGAGTCTTCTCAAACGTCCCATCCTCATCCTCATCCTCCTCATCGTCCTCATCCTGACCTCCTCCTCCTCCGCCGCCTCATCGTCCTCTGAGCTCCTCATTCGTTGTCTGCCATGCAGTGTTTTGCAGTCACGTCTAGCTTGTCCCATATATGCAGTGTCCTACGATTTCGGTCACTGGCTGTGTCGGTATGCAGCTGTCCCGGTCCTGGTTCTTGAAATTCCAGCGTCTGTTGTCGGGTGTCCCGTTGTCACGGGGTTTTGATACCATGTCCAAACTCTACCATGTTCGCCGTCATGGTGTCTCCGAGTTTCACTGTGCAGTTTATCCTGTGTGCCCCGATGTGTCCATTTCAAGGTGTTCCAGCTGTCATGTGTCCAGTTTACTGGTCTGTTGTGTCGGTTCGCGGTGTCTCGGTGTCTCGGCGTTGCAGTCTCGGTGTCGTGGTATCCCTTCTGCTCCGTAGCCTGACCCCGGTGTCCAGTTTCCCGTTTCAAGTTTATCCGGTGTCCCGGTGTCCCTGTCTCCGTATTCGAGTCTCGCCAGATGAAGGCTCGTTTTTCGAAACACAGACCTGTACATCAGCTAGGGCGGTCCCTCAGCTGTCAATAGCGGCTCTACGGCTGGGGCTTGAGCCCAGAGCTTCAGCCTTAAATCGTCCAGTTGTCGTCGGCAGATACCGCCTGGGCAGTTCCGAGGTTGGACAGCAACATCAGCTATGCAGAGGTGGGACTTCGATGCCGAGACTTGATTGCTTCTGGCAAAGCATGCGGCATAAAGTGGCACTGTCCGCAATTGGTGGGCCTAGGTTAGTCAGGCATCAGGTAACCACAATCCGTGCACCTGGCAGCTTTTGAAGGTCTGCATGCTGAGCCATGGCTGCCGCCTGCTTGAAGGTGCTTCGGCTCCTTGGCCGTTCTGCTTTTCTTGCATAGAACCGAGTTCATGAATGGCAGCCGCAGGCCCCCCAGGATGGAACATAGATGGCTCTAAAACCTTTACTCGAGAGCTCTCGAAAGACTTCCAAGCCTAGTCAGGGCCACAGACTTTCTTGCGAAGCTTGTTTCACGAAACAAGGCAAGTTTATGAGCTCCTGCAGTCTTTTCCTGTAAGTTGTCAGAGGACGCGGTTCTAAGAAGGTGTCTGACAATTAGCTGGGAGGGCCGAGAGGTGTGTGCATCGCAGTGTCGTATCGCTGAACCTTAGGTTGTTCTCTTGTGCAAGGTTGTGTTTATACCAGGTGGGTGGTGATCTTGAGCCTGAAACCAAGGATGCAGCGCGCGTGGCGGGTTATATCGCGCCCGGAGCCTCGACACACATGCCGCCAAGCACGGCAGGCAGGCCTGGGCCGCCTCGGCCGCCTTGGCCATGCTGTTTTGTCCCAATGCAGTATGCGAAGCGATCACGAAGTTGATGCAGGCAGCGTGGAAGGTGCTCTGGTGCGGCGAAGCTGGCTCTTGCCTTACGTGTGCTTCTTTCTGCTTATCGGAAAGGAGCCCAAAGAGTAAATTTGCTTGTTTTGGTGCTTTTTTGGGCCTCCCCCCGTTTCCCGGTGGCTCCGACATGGCGAGCCAGGGAGGGCAGGCATTTCTTCAATTCTCTGCAGGTTGCAGAACTTCACGTGCCAGCCCAGCCGCCAAGCGAGTGCACTTCTACAAGACAAAACCAAGCAGAACAGCAACTCACCGACAACCTATACAGCGGACTCAGTCAAGTCACATTGGTTGTGCATAGGGCATATAGGGTGCAGGCACGAAGGACTTGGACGACACGAGTGCACCACCTACAACCAACATGGAAGTCACCCGGTCATTACTCTTGGTTGCCTGCCAGCAAGAGGGTTCGTGTCAAAATGCTGTCTACCTGTACTCACAGAGAGTGGACCGACAGTCGGCAGTTGAGCAGCTTCCCACAGCAAAGGTCACAGACTACCAACACATAGTGGTTGACATGACATCACTGCCAGATGTGTCGTGTGGGTTCAATCCCCCGCCTTACACCACATACAAGATAACTCTAACTGTAACTCTAACTCCAACTCTAACTCTTACTCTCTCTCTCTCTCTGCCTCTCTCTCTCTCTCTCTCTCTCTCTCTCTCTCTCTCTCTCGCTTTCTGTCTTCTCGCTCACCCCTGCTTATGCACTCAAACAGGCCATCTCGCTGAGAATTATTGAATTCTCTGCGCTTCTGGCCGTCGAAACTTCGCTTAGATGTCATGTTATGCCGATTTGCCCGGGCTGGTCTCACGTCCCCACAAAGCCCACAGACATAGGAGGGGCCCTGGTGGCCGGAGGACCTGACAAGTCTCTCAAGTGCTAGAGACGAAGAAGAAGATAGAATGTCCAGAAGAAGAGAAGGAGAACGATGTCAAGCTTCGAAAGCTCAAAAGTGTCAGATAGATTTGGCACTATTAAGGTAATTATAGCATGTGGGTTGTTTTAAACATGTCTGAGTCTGTTGAGTTGTGCTCTAGTCATGCAGTCGTGATTGCAGACGGAGATGTAAAGAAAGGTACAGATAGGATTTTGCGTTTTGCTTGAGCAGTGTTCAGACGTTTGGCTTCCCAGTCTTTGCGCCAGGGAATTCTTGAATTGCTGTATGCTGTAGCTTCAGGCTCAATGGCCACTTGCCGGGCCTGCCGTCTGCGCTGGAGGCCTCAGAACGGTGAGCGCTCGTCAATTTCAGCAAGTTTTCGCCGCGGCATCCGTCATGAGGCTAGGACCCCTGCTTCACTCCACCCTTCAAAGGAAGGTTGCTCCTGCCTTTGTTCTCAAGCCAGTTTCTATGAGTGAACAATGTCAAGGCCCTGCCAACCGCGAGAGCCGGATCAGTGCTCGGAAACATGAACAGAATCGGACACTAGCATACTTCTGCAACAGCATACTCCGTGGCATGGATGGCTGCGTCCTGGTGTCCAAAATGCCACCTGGTCGAGGCACTGCGGCATGCCACCTTGGTAGTTGTCGGGCTGCTGCCAGAAGCTTCCAGATCTCGATACTTTGTCCAATGACCCCTACGATTCGAGGGTGCTCAACAATATGAGGTGGGGGTGCGGGAGGGAAGCGGGACGTGAGGGCCTGGATGGTCGAAGAGTCGAAGGCTGTAAGTGCCAGGGAGACCTGGGTCCGAGCCAAGCACGGTGAGATATGGTGAGAATAAAAGGCGAGATCGCCGAATCCCGCGACCGCACCGGACCCTGCAAGTTTGGACGCCGCAGGTCGTCGTCGGCTGCAGAAGCCGCCTTTCCGGTGGGCGCTTGTGGTGCTGTTGCTTTGCTCCCTGTGGCAAGTCTCAGTCTGTTGCCTAGCGACGAGGGGCCAGAGCTTTCTGACATGTCCTGAGCATCCCATAGGAAAGCTCAGCGGCCAAGGTCAGGAGTCATGGATTCGCGGCACCACCTGCGAGCCGGTTTCGGCAAGGCTGGGTCGTCAAGGTGCGCCCGGGCATTTGCGGGGGCTGTCTTTCCAACCTGGCTTTGAGGGCCGGCCCATGACAGGAACGGATTGGGGGGGGCTCGAAGAGGTCTCTTGCCCGCTCACTGCATCGTTTCTCTAAGTGTCAGCAAGGCCGAGCCTGACGAAGTGGAGGGAAGGAGAACTTCTCGGAGCTCACTTTACTTCCTCGCTGTGAAGGCTTGAAAGGATCGAAGGGTATCTTGAGCGGCTCGATTGCTCGGCGGGATGGTTCCATGCAGGATGCCATCTACACGGCACTTTTTGGTGCTCCGGAGATCCATCCTGAAACATCCTGGGATGGTGTGGGTGTGCCTCGGATTTCAAAACGCGCAGCGACCCAGGAACAGACCTGCAGGGACGATCCCGCATCTTGTTGCAGCAGGTGCACATCGCATGCAGGTCCTGCAGGTACCAGTCGTAACCACAAGCCAGCCTGCATCTGATCTCAGCCGCAAGGGTACGCTTGCCAATGTTACTGCATCGGCGCTGCATGGGGCGGCATCAGGTGCCAAGGCAGATCGGGTAGGCTGTGCCCTTTGCCTCTTTCTGGATGTCTTTTTTGGATTGCTGCCCCATCAACCGGACTGCCGAAGCTTGTCGGTGATTCGTCCGGCTCTGCCATGGGCTATGCTCTGCCAGGGTGCCCTGCATTCCGCCAGCTCCTCGCTGTTGGGCGGCGCGGCTTCCGGGCTGAAGGTGCTGCGGATGGGCAGTCGCAATTCTGTTGTCTAGGGCAAGCTGCACTCGTGTTCGGTAAATCGACAGCTCTTTCGATTCACATCTTTCTATCGAGTCCTAGACTTCAGCAGGGCAGGGGTGGCTAGCAAGCAAGCTCGAGTTGCACAGAGCAGCAAGAGGTTCAAGCCAGGCCTGCCGCCCGGCCCACCCCCCCCCGCCCCACAGCCCTCCGCGCCCCGCCCACCACCCATCATCCCGTGCCAGCAGCACCTACAGACGGTGCTCATGCTCGAGTGCGAAGCCTTTACAGCATCCGGAACTGCAAGGTTTTGTTGGTACCCGGGGAGCGATTATGCTCGGTTGTGCATGCATCGCTTTACGAATTGCAGGTTGAAAATGAATCCACGGGAGTAGGCTGCATCTGCGGGAGACAGTGTTGGCTTGGCTGGCCGTGAGCCTGAGCTGACAGGTCATTGAAAGCACAGCTGGCTCCGTGACCAATTGGACATCCTCCAAGGCCCAGGAGCGGAGGGTATCCAAGCCAGGTTCATGACTTTATGACCGCACGACTTCTTTTTCCGACATTCGTGCTTCTTTGCTTGTGATTCGTTCGTTACTCAAGTTGCGCTCGGCTCTCTGAGACTGTTGTGGTGCAATGTGCCCCGACACGAAACGGGCAAGCTGAGACGTCATGAGAGCCAGAGCTCGATTGGCATTTTGCGCTCTCACCACTTGGTGGATCAACATGCTGCAGCTGCGAAATAGCTTCGCTCGCCTCCCACGAAGTTCTTTACAAGCTCCAATCAAATGGTCGCAGCCGCTTACGCTGCCATCCCGCTGGCTGAGCGCTTCAGTTCTCGAAGCAGAACCTCGGCATCTGTGTTTTCTTTGTGACACGGTTCATTGTTTAAGAACTCCCAAAATCGTCGCTAGGGCCTAGGGCCTAGGGGTCTTGTCCAAGAAACGTGGAGAAGGAGATTCAGAACGATGGCCTTGCGGACGAGCTGGCCCAAATCTGTTATGCCTTGGAGGCGAAAGGCCTGGGCCGTGCTGTCAGCAACGTGGGTGGCTTCCAAAGCTGCAACGTGCCTCTTGGAGAGCATCCCGTCCTGGCCGAACTCCTCTCGCTGGTACAGGCTCCGTTTGTAGGATTCCTGCATAAGACCCGACGATCCCAGCCTCCGTCGGGGCTTTCTGGCTCTGACCTGTGCGTGGGCTGCCAACCGGAGCATCTTTGGGTTAACGTCAACAGACCCGACAACCACAATTTGATGCACGAGCATGGCCCACCGCTCCTGTCACGTGCTGCATCAGGTATCTACTACCCGCATCAAGAAACAACAGCAGCACCGGCTGCAAAGGTCCGGTTTTATGATGCGGGCCGATGTGTGGAAGCTGTTCCTCGCCCTGGCTTGCTGCTGCTCTTCCCAACGAGCTTGCTGCACGAGGTGGACCCCGTTTGGCCAGGGGGCCCTCCACGCCTGTCAGTGGCATTCAATCTCTTTGTTCGATGGCTTGACACGCCAATCCTCAGTGCGTCCTGGGCCGGAAACGCCAAAGAAGTAAAGCGGCTGCTGGACAGTGGCACAGATGTAGATGCTGCAGATGCATCTCTTGGGTTTAGATCTGTTCACCTTGCAGCAGAGGCTGGTCACATGGATGTACTGGAGATGCTGATTCGGAGCGGCACAAACCCTCATGCTCTCACTGTAGAGGGCTGGTGCCCTTTGTCTTTGGCTGCAGCTCAGGGACATTTGAGGGTGGTGAGGTACTTGGTCGATCTGCAGGAAGCTCTGCCAACAAGGGCTTCTGTAGAGGCAGCTGGGGCGGACGACGTTGATTTGAGGCATGGCTTTGCTGGCTTCCAGGGGGCTTTGGCCGTGGCTGGGGAGCGTGGGCATGCGGAAGTGGTGAACTTCCTCACCGCCGCCGTGGAAGGGACATAATGAACCTGTGCATGCACGCATTCACAAGCGCCTGTCGCAGCTCCTGAGTGGCATCCGAGCGCAGAGCTGTCAGACGGGCGGAGGAAAGGACAACTGACCTCAGCAGATCTCAGCGGTCTCAGCCACACATGGAACATCTGCCCAAGCACGTGCTCTGAGCAGGAGCTTGCTGCCTTCTTCACCGGAAGCTCTCTTCCAAGTGGGGAGAGGAAGGATGAGCCGGAGATACAGGAGTTCCTGCTCGCAGCATTACATGGTCTCTCTGCCATGCCGTGCTGAGGAGACTCCGCAGAGGGACCAACGCCCATGGCATCCTCCGTTGCTTCCGCCGGCGCTTGCCACGGTCGAGGCGAGATGTAAACGATCGTGAGCTGACATTAACCGATGCGTGGTAGCACGCAACGGCATGGTGTCGATTGCGACATGTCATCGAGTTTCTGCAGTCAGGTTGAACAGGCTATCGTCAACGGTGTCAAGACCGACGAGGTGACCTACCATTTTCTCTGCACGGTTCAGCGATGTGCAGTATCATGTGTCAGAGGCCAGTCTTGGAGGTCTCACTGGGGTGGTGAGCAGTCTGTGAGTCAGGTCTGAGTGCATATGCATGGAGTACTGCGTGCCGAAGGTAGCTACCATGTCGCAACCGCTTTTCACGGACTTGGATGGCTCCGGAGCTCCTCAGATAAAACTAAACTGTTCCGACATCAACACCCGCCCGTCGGTCTGACATGCCTTTCTTCAGTTCAGGCATGTTTAGGATCATCCGTGCCAGAGCGGTCCCAGGCTGAGCCGGGAGACTTCTTCCTCTTTATCAAGGATACGGGATACGTCCTGCCGTGCTCCTTTGTGCCCTATGGTTGGTTATTGCCCGCTGTAAGCTCCGGCACCGCCTCGCTGTAGGGCAACTCCAAAGCAAGAGACCGGGTCGGGTGTCAGGATTATGGATGGAGCCTCCGATACCGAATAAGCCGTGCAGAGGACTCGGTGAATATCGAGAGGCACAGCGCTAATGCAACGGCGGAAGATGGCTGCACGGGAGTCGGGGCATGCCAGGCCACTTCTTCTGGACTGGATCAAGCTGCGACAGCCGGTTCGTCATCCATCAGACCTGCTAGAGGCGGGAGGAGGCACCAGTTCGGATCGTCTCTGGACCCGCCTCTCGTTCCCAGATCCCCAGCGCCGACCTCTTTCAGTGGGACGTCGTGGAGCCTCCGCGCCACAGCGGCTTCATGTACCAGGCGCACCGGACTCTTCTCCTAAGACCTCGTGCTTGAGCGAGCCTGATGGTTGGCATGACCGACAAGCGCGGCCACAGGGTTCGATTTCCAGGATTCCATGCAGGTCGTGTGGTTGATTCTTGCAGATTCTTGGGGTGGAGAGGATGCGTGTACTTTCTTCGGCCCGGGGGCCTGCTGAAAGTGCAAAGGTCGACAGCAGTTCGGAAGAAGGAGCCATTCTCGTCGCAACAAGCTTCTCTAACATCTTGTAATGCCGTGCTCGCAGACGCGCGCGCTGATCCTGCGATGCGACAAATGCACACATGGTGCAGCGACGAATGGGAGTCAGGGCGGGATCTATTCGAGTGGCGTCGTGCCTGCACCTGAAAGTTCCCACCATGCCATTGACGCGCGGTCCATCGATGCGAGTCTGGAGGATTAGTGTGGAGGAGACGCATCTCACAGGGTAGGAGATTTCCAGATTAATGCACATCAACTCAAGGATCTGAGAGGGGAACCTGGCCTTGTTCCGAAATCTACGGCTATGCCAAGGCCCTCGAGTCATCTCGAGTCCAGGCCCTAGAGACTGGCGCCGTTCATGTTTCCAGTCTAGCAGTACATGCTGGAAACAACCTCTACGTCTCCCGTAGCTGGAGTCATCCCGACCTGGGAGTCTATTCCCAGCGTGTACCCTGGAAGGTGACACAGGTGATGGGTTCCGGTGTCGAGGACCCGATTCTTCGATATCTCTTGGGACTCAAGATGAGTTTTTTGTTTGTGGTTTGCGATTGCTTGCAGTGCTCGGCAGGCGGTCATCAACTTTTTCAAGGATCGTGGCCCGAAGCTCCTCGTCCAGCAGGACAACCTCGAAGACTTGGGGTAACCGGTACAACTGAAAGAGGCAGATCGTACGAAAGTCGCACGTCTCAGTGTATCGCCGTGGCATCCACAATATTTTAGATCCGAAACGTCTCAACAGGACCAGCTGCTTTTCAAAAATGGGATAGCTTGGGCTTTCGCAGTTGGCTGTTTAAAGGTTCGTCTTTCGACAGAGAGAAAGTGCAAGCATGTGCAAGCAAGCCGCTACACAAACTCGCACGCCACCCCGGCTTCCTGTGTGTAGGCCAAGAGTTCGACTGCATGCCTGGTCGACGAACTCGGCACTAACAAGTACAATGGTTCATCATGGTGTCTAATACCGAGTATTTAAAAATATACTATCCAAGTGCCAAGATCCAAGATCGAAGATGGACGATCCAGAGTCTGAGTTGCAATATCAGTACCTAGTACCTAATGATTACTGGCTAATAGCTTCTCAGATCTAATACTTCCTATCTATCATCTAAGATGTAAGTACACATTTATATCAATGTGCTCGGAAATGGAAACTGCGAAATCACAGTCAAATACGCCGCTCCTGATACCGACGATTACTGGCAGCTCTCTCAGCTGAAATTGCTCATGTATCCGATCGGAGGCTTTACAGATATTGGCACGACCATTGTAAAGTCATTAACGGGTCGGGGCTCGTGCATGGTATGCACTGGTTAAGGAACCAAGCCGGTGGGTCTTGAATCTAGGTAAACATGTCATGGTGTGTGCAGAAACAGAGTTTTGCATGCTGTGTCTTGGGCTCGGATTTGGCTTGGACAAGTTTCGTGCAGGTTTAGGTTTGGGAGCTTTTCAGGGTTTAAGACATTCTCGGGCAACGCTCGAGTGTCAGCCGGGTGTAAGGGTTAGGGATGGGTGCAGGGCAGGCTGAGGGTTGAAGGCTTGTGGCGTGCTTTGCTCGCGCCTTTGGGTGTAGGGGGCGGGGTTTGCGCACGGTTCGGGTTTAGGGCTTAAGGGTGTATGCACGGTGTCGGGTTTAGGGTTTCTCTCTTTTTGCAGTGCAGGTTTGAAGCAGGTTTTAGTCTCATTGCCTGCAGCATGCATTTGCGCATGGTGTTGGCGAGCTTCGGGATTTGAGTTCGGTTTTACCAGTTCAGGTTTACTAGATCGACGACGGACTAGTGCGACGACGACCTCGACTAGTTCTGCTACTGCTGCTCCTGCTTCGATCGCAACCGCTACTGTAGCTGATAGTGCTACTGCAGCTGCTGCTGCTGCTGCTGCTACTAATGCTAACATCAGCAAGTACTTCTACGGCTGCTACGATTACTGCTCCTACTACTCCTGCTACTGCTACTGCTGCTGCTACTGCTACTTTGACTGCTGCTACCTTCACGTGTAGTGCATCTATGCGTGTAACTCTGCAATCGACCGGGCAGCGTCTCGGCTCGATCGCCTTTTTTGGCTTCCTATGCCCTCCCCTTCGCCTCTCCTCGCCTCGTTCCTTCGTCGACTGGTGCTTCCGGCTCGCCCGCCGACTTCGAGATGGCGCGTTGGGGGGCTTCGACTATGTGCGGGGCACTATGTCGTCGCCTACTTCACCGGCACCTTCGACCTCTGCTTTGGGTGGCACGGCAAAGCCCGAGCCTTCAGCTTCGCCTGCCTGGCTGGAGCCGAGATCACTTTTTGGACAGCTCGGAGCTCGATACATTGGGGCTGTCAAACCCTTGCTTTGCGCACCGAAAAGCACCGGGTGAGGAAAAAACAGCCAAAAGTCCACCTGGCAAAGCCATTTTTCAGAATTTTCATTCTCTGCGAAAGATCTGAAGTGCTGCGCTTGCGAGCAAGCCGACGTCTCGGTGGGGGCATGCAGGGCTTGATGCTCGGTTCGAACTTTCTTTGAGGATTCGGATTTAGGGTAGTTTGGCCTCAAGGTTTTTGGCTGCAGTCGATAACGCCACTCTGTGCAATGGTCCGGTCCCCGTGGATGTGGAGGTGGATTGTTGAAGTGGTTGGGTGTAAAATCCAAGCAATTGTTCGCTCTCCCGTCAGGGTTTACTGTTTAGGGTTTCAGGGTTTTGGCGTTTAGGGTGGTTGTTACTCGTGTAACTTGCTCCCTGTGTTCCCCTCCTTGAACCCTAAGTGTGCGTCTGATGGCGCGTTCGAGTTTTTACGTGGGATTGTAGTGGAGCTCAAGGTTGCTTGCTCCTTACAGGCCATGGAACAGCTTGGCGAGGGCCCCCGAGACCGTTCGCCCAGAGAGCGAAGTGCCGGTCGGAGTTCGAGCCGATGCAGTGGAATTAGTTCCCACTGGTCTCCGACTATTCGTGGGTCTAGAGAAAGCCCTCTTGGTATTCCACTTTCAACTTCTTGTGTGAGCGAGTCTTCTGCTCCGGCTGAGCCGGAGTACCTCCAAGCTCTGCCAATGTTAGGGTCCTTTCATTTTATATTGCTCTGCCATTCTAACCGCCTTCTGATATGATCGCTTGCCTTTCCCTTTAGGAGCTGGCTGACTTCCGTGGGTCAGATCATTGTGCTGTTTCGCTACGCCCATATTGGACACACTTCCTGCCGGCTGCGCAAACCGACAACCCTCACCTCTGGGAGCCTCTCCAACTCTGTAACCTCAGATTGCTCCCTCCCCGACTTGGGACAGGGACAACTCAGGCTGTGGCGTATGCCATGGCCAGCGAGGAAAATGCTGCCTGACCTCGCCTGAGCCGAGAGGCTTACAGAGCTCACAATGGCCACAGCAACAACAACAGCAACCCTCCGTAACTGCTTGCTCCATGTGTCCGATCTTTGGAAGCGTGATTTGGGCACTTTGACCGACTGTGTGATGCAACCCTCCTTCTCCTGATCCTCCTGCTCCTGCTCCTCCTCCGCCTCCTCCTCCTCCGCCTCCTCCTCCTCCTCCTCCCCCTCCTCGTACCACTACGACTGCTACTACCGCCACCACCACCACTACTCCTGCTGCTGCTGTTGGTGCTACCACTGCCACTGCTACTGCAACTGCTACTGCT
>CAJNJA010073631.1:0-21852 GCA_905231915.1 Symbiodinium necroappetens | reverse complement strand
ATCTCCGGACAGTACTTGTATATGAAGGCATAACTGTTACTCTGAACATGTGCTTCAAGTCGAGACGGCAGGCGATGGGCAGGGACAGCATCATTCGTGATAAGGCTGCCTAAGCTGGGGTCATACAGGACCGTCCTGTAGTGCCCTGCCAGCAGCTCACCTCCCTCATGAAGGACTGTGGCTACCCGGCAGTATCTCCGGTACTGCAACGCCAGCGGCTCGAGGTGATTCAGATGATGTATGAAGGCCGGGATCATGATGTATGGCTCGGGTTCAACCCTAAGGAAAACCTTAGAACCAGGATTAGGGGGGCCTAGCTTAAATTGGCAAATCTGAATCAGGATCGCTGGGGGCTCAGAGGTCAGCGCTTGCAGGCCGACCTGGGCCGCACTCCACATGTCAATCAGGGCTTGCAGAGAGATCGGCTCGGCTTGCTGGGCTGCCAACTCAGACAAAGAGGCTGAAATCATCAGCGGCCACGTGTGGCCCTCATCCACACTGTGAGTGCCTTCGGAACGCGACTGACGGGCCTCCCATGAACCGTGGCGAATGTGTGGGCTGAGCCACGGACGCAGAAATGCGAAGTACTCAATTACATCATGCTGCCTGGATGGCTCACGCCAGGCTGTGTGCAAAGCGAGCCATCTGACATTCTGCCACAGGGCAACAGTGCCCTTCTGAGCACAAAGCCATTTCAAAATCAGCATCAGGGCCGGCTCTAGGAGGGGCTGCTCATCGGGTGGGCCTATGCAGAGTAACCAACAAAGCGAAATCACTGCTGAGTTTCCATAGCAATAGTTGCAAGGATTGGCAAGGCTTAAGCTCCGTACATTTCTTCGACGAGCTTCTGCACCGCCACACCCAAGGCCGATCTGCCCATTCTGTCGCCGCGCAGGGAGACCGCGGTCACTCGGCAGGCTGCACTGTGGCACAAGCGCTGCAGGGAGTTCCATAGTTGATGCCCTTCGGCTGTCCTTGAGCCGACCTGCAGAAGTAGCGGCACCACCTCCGACTTCATGTCCTGGCAGAGCTCCCGAGTCGCATGAAACCTCATGACCGTCATCGGTTGGATCACCAGGGTCTGCATGGTTTTCAGGAGCTCGAGGACCTGGGTGAGGGTCATCGGGTCTCGGTCCCGTTTCACCTGCAAAGCCCGGGTGGTGCGATTCCATTCCAGGTATGGAACATTGCACTGCTCGTCGAGGATCAGCATGTCCTTGGCCTGCTGGATGGTCTCCTCGCTGGTCATAATCATCTCGACCCTTTTGAGCATCAGGTCCACCCAGTGCTTCAGCAACCAAGCCCGGAGAGGCAGAGTAAGAAGGGCCGGGGTTTCCTTCTTCATGGTTTTCCAGGCTTCGGCCGCGACATAGAGCTCCGGGACCATCGACAACATACCCTGGCATTGGGCAAACATCACGTAGTTGTCCTGGGAACGATTGATGCCAAACTGATCCTCGTGGCGAAGAAGCAGCCTGCCCATGCTCAGGCAAAGGTTCAAGATGGCCTTGTCCTTGTCGCGGTCCCTGTCCGAGTCGCTCCTCCAGTGGCGATCCGAGCGCTCCTGACGAGTCGGCCAGTCTCGGCTCCCCCAGGCACGGTCCTGAGCTCCGCGACGTCTGTTGGAGGTCTGGCTGTGATCCCGCTGCCAGCCATCTTCGGATGTCCTGGCATTGCCTTTGGCGGAGGGCTTGGGCCATTTCTCCTGATCTCCATTGCCCTTTCCCGCCGGGTTGGCACTTTCCGCTGCCCTCTTGTCCCTCTGGTCTCCATGGGCTCCGGTTCGGGTCCCGGCGTCGTCGCGGCCTCCGCCTCCCTTGTGCTCGGTCCTGTGCTGCCCTGACCTGGATCGCTCGGGGCTGGCTTGTCTAGGGCTCCTGCCGACCTGCGCATCATGGCCGAAAGGAGGTTCGCCTGATCCGCTGCTGCCAGGATTTCCTGGCTGGACACATCCTGGATCTCCTGGCGAAGGGCATCCTTCATGTGCGACTCCATGACCTGTAGTGCAGTCGTTGACATGAACGGTCGAGGGAGTGCAGGTTGCTGCAGGCACAGTGTAAGAAGCGCACAGCCGGAGGAGAAGGCCTGCACGATACAGGACTGGGCACTCACGTGCATGTCTGGGGCGGCTGCACTTGCGCACCTTAAAGTCTGTGTCACAGAACTGGCAGGGGCTAAGGATGGAGGTCGTTCGACTCTCGAGCCACTTGAGCACCGCGCTGTGGAACACAAAGGCCTCTGCATGCTGTGCTTTAACATGCCTGGAAAGGTAGCCAGGATGTGCAAGCCACTGACCGCAAAGCACGCAGTGATGATAATCAGTGCTCTTGATCAGTTTCGCAAGGAGCTGCCAATCAGCTGCAACAGCAACCTCACAGAGTTGCTCAGGCAAGTAGGGATATCGACGGGTGACATCCTTCACAGCCCCAGAGGAGTGAGCCGGGGTCTCGGGCATGTAGGTCTGGTCAATTGGGGGTCGGTCACTATTGCAGGGGTGCAGGTCTATAGGCTCAGGGGCAGAATCTGGGTGAGGGCTAGCATCACTCCGAATGGGAGGCGGTGGAGTTGAGGCAAAAGCCTTCTCTGCACCAGGTTCGGGCTCAACTGAAACCAAGTCAAGTTCCTGAGCTGTATGTACTTGGGCTGTATCAGGGTCATTAGGGCGAGTAGATAGGTTGGGAATGTCCGCTGGGTTGTCTCTGCGAGCCGAACCTGGATGCAACGACGAAGGGACATCATGATGCAGCACGGGGCAGCGAGCCCTCTCAAAATGCATGCAGAACGAGGGCCAGCTGGTGAAGACCCAAGAGCAATGCCGGCACGTGGGCAATCCCGACTGACTATGTTGCATAAAGTCACGCCGCATGTCGGATTGGGGCCTACGCGCTGGCTGTGGTTTGACTTCACTGCTGGGGGTGGGTGATTTGTGCTTCAGGGACATATGAATCCGCAAAATACGGGTTGTGGGGAAGTAGAGTCCACATGTAGGGCAGGGTACTGGTTTGACCGGTTGGGCCAGGGCTACTAGACGAGTAGGCACACTCATCGGATGATGGTGCTGAAGTTGTTGAGGGTCAACAGCCGCTGTTCGGAGATTGTCTTCCAACTGTTGCCACCAGTGATGTACAGGTTTTGGCTGGAGAGAGGCCATGTGACCCTCTCGACAATTCTGTATGCGGCGCTGCACTCGGAGACGCAGTGTTTCAATCGGATCCGCAACTCGAAGTCTGGTCAGCAGGGCTTCAGGGGCCTCATGAGTGATGTACGAAGGAGCTTTGCTGACAAGTCTAAGTTGACGCACTACATGTTTATGCAGTAATGTCGATCCTCCTGGGGCCAATCCTACACTATCCAGTCCGTGCATCAGGGTGGATTGAACGCAACTCTGCCAGACCAGAACGCGGTGCTGCAACGCGACACTGTTGGAGCGGAGGGCTGGTAAAATGCGATGAAAAGAGCTCCAAGATTGGCGCATTCGCTCTTTGAGAGTGAGAGCCTCCATGGACTGATAGCTAAGGACAGCTCCTAAGTACGGGTGGTTGGGAACGACAGGCAGGCGAATCAACCCATTAGAGGTGTGACAGTGTAATTGTTTACCTTTTCGCGGGTCCCTGATAACATGTTTGCGCAGCGCCGATCCAGCCTTGGAGCCACGAAGTCCGATGAGGACCGCAGACTTGCCCGGGCTGATGGACATTCCGAAGGATTCAAGGGTTTCTAGTACAAAGACTATGTGTGTGAGGGCTTGTTCCAGGTGCACGACCCCGTCAACCATCCAATGGAACAAAAAGTCGTCAGCGAAAACAGTGGAATCGGCCATGTCAACTTGCTTACGAATGTAGGTGAGTATGAGACCTGTGTATAGGACCCACAAAGATGGTGCCAAGCAACAGCCCTGACGTACTCCATTGGCCGTGTCCAGCGAGGCGGTTTGATTGCCATGCGTAATGCGAAGACAAGCATGTGCATGAAGTTGCAATATGACATGCTGGGCTGCCAAGTCTACTTGGGCAAGGTCCATAGCCTCTTTAAGTCTGGATTTCGGCATGACATCAAAGGCCTGTCGAAGGTCAATGGACAGTAGGACGCCGCCTTTGCATTCGGCCTGCCGGTGCCCCTGTCGGCGTAGATGAATATTTTGTCGCTGTGCCCGGAGCACCGCGCGGACACGGGCGCAGTGGGCGGATGCTCTGTCTAGCGCATCTTGCACAGAGCGGTTCTCAAGATATGCCATCTGGGGCAGATCTGCCACTAGGTGCCATAGCTGGGGTTTGATGTGATTGTTGAGAATGATGGAGAGGGCTTTCGAAATGGAGATGGGGCGAAGGGCTTCGGGACCTGTTAACGGTTTGGAGGGCTTCGGAATCAAGCACAGATCTGCCACATGCCATTCCTCCGGCGGAGGGACACTCATGTCTGCAAGCCAGCCGTTGAGCACAGGAAGATATTTGTCCGTGAGGATGTCGGCTGCAATACACCAAAGTCTAGAGGGGGCAACTCCGGGTGGTAGGGCTTTATTGCGAGGCAAACTGGCTAGAGCAGAGTGGAGCTGTGCCCACCTGACCTGAAAAGAAGGGCCAGTGCTTTCCGACAAAACAGGCTGATGTCTATGATACAGAGCCTGGTAGTAATCTGTGATGGTCCGAACCGTCGAAGCTATGTCCAGCGGCATGCCATTGGCGGCTTTGAGCTGGAGCTTACGTCTAGGTTGCTTAGGGGAGAACAAACTCAGGACTCTGAAGATTCCTATATACCCCGTACAGGTTACAGCCTCTTGCAGTCGCCGGGAAAGTCGCTGGCGCCGAAGCTGTTGGCAGTGTCGTCTGAGCTCCCGTTGATGTCTTTGAAGAGCACTAAGCTCTTTCCACCGACGTACAAAATCTTGAAGTGTGATGCACGGTCGGAGTCGGCTACGCTTGACAATGGCTCGAAGTCGCCATAGCTCTGTAACGGATTGACAGCGGTGCTCAGGCGTGACTGGGCGCTTCAGATCCGGCAGGTGCCGTGTGGCTTGGCTCCAAGCTGCACGAAACAAAGAGTCGGTATGCAGATGTGGCTGGGCCTCCATGGCACGCTGAAGCTCCACGCGAAAAGCAGACTCAACTTCAGGGTGTTGCTCACAGACCTGCTGTACCTTATGCCTCTGCAGCCTAGAGCTAGGTTGGGCCTTAGAGGGTCGGGTTGGGAAGGGGATGCTACCTAGCAGAGGCAGGTGGCGCATTCCCGTAACCGGAACAAAGGGCAAGGCTTTAGGGGCCACCGTACGGGAAACCGGGTCAGCCTGGCCACGTCTGGCAATTGCAAAGTCGATTTGGCTGTGGCCCGTCGGGCCAGCCGGCAGAAACGTGCACGAACGTTTACCCTGTGGGCCCCACGTGTTCAAGGCTATCAGGTCATGGGTGCGGATGATATCCTGCATAGTGGAGGAGTCTCCTGCGTGCCCTGTCTTACGCTGAAAGGTGCCTCTTCCAACTAAGGAGCCCTCCGGAACCAAGTCAACATTCAGATCTCCTAGAATCAATAGTTGATTTCGGGTGGGCAATGCAGCCACAAGCGTAGATAGTCGGGTCCACAGTTCTGCTCGATGGGAGAGCACCTTGTCCCGATGCTGCTCACGACTGGTACACTGCTTGGGGAGGGACCAGGCGTGCTGATAGCAGACTACAACATCTATGTTGGGGTGTTGTGTGGCCGGGTCTAGCTCAAGTCGGACATGTAGCAATCTGCCAGGGATAATTTCATTGTGCTGGATTTGGGTTGCTGGAAGTAGAGATTTGGACACTAAAGCAGCAGACCACCCTCGGGTCGGGAGGCCCCACTATGTAGGGCCGTAAAACGTGTCGTCGTGTATTCAAGGGGCCCTCGCCAATGCGTCTCCTGCACAGCAACGAGACCAACCTGTTTGCCCTCTGGTGTATCTAACCACGTGGTTAGTTCACGATGACGTTCAGTCGTGAGACTACCTGCATTCCACGATAGGAAATGAAGCCGGCCTATGTCGGGTTGGGAAGGCGAGAGGGGCTTACTAGGTCTGGGCTCGTGAACAGTCACGCCGAGCTGTCTGGCACTGAGCCGCCTGCCCTGATAGATAGTACTGCCGTGCTGGGATGCTCTGGCACAGGCCCGGAGGAAAGCTCTTTTCCGGGTAGGTTTGGGATGCCTATTGGGATATGGAAAAACACCGTTGTGGTTTGCTACACTGACTACATGCGGTCGAGTAGTATGTGGCGCTCCAGGGGGTTTCAGGTGTGAATTGCCCCCAACCCTCGTGTCTACAGGAGCTGGCATGGCAATGGCTCTGCATAAGTGTTGATATAAAAGAAAGATTCCAATCCGCCATGGGTTTGGGCTCGCCAGACTCCTGCTCCTGGACTTGGGACCAGGACGGCCACCTTGTGATGGTCGGGCTATGGGCCGGGCTGACTGTGCGAAATCAGAAGCTGTACAAAGAAGCTGTACAAGAAGGCTCTGCACTGCTGTGGCCTGACGGCCACTCAAGAGAAGAAAAGAGATCCTTGCTCGTCGGCCTCCTGGTCGTAGAAAGCGACGTCGAGGTCGGCTGGAGGGGCGAAGTCTGTACGGCTTGAGGTGCTTGCCAAAGTCCACTCTGGCGTAGCAGTTTCGGCAGCTACGCAGTTGGGCCTCGGGAGCTGGACGACGGCTCAGTATCCAGCTGTCTGCTCGAATAGGCCAGGAACCATTGCTGGAATTCTCTCCGTCCATCATCGTCCAGCAGTGGGAAAAGGGCCAGCAGAGTGGGGATGTAGAACAGGTCCAGGCCTCTGATGTAGTCCACCATGTAGTCGGCCATATGGTCCGCACTGCTGGCATCCAAATGGCGTCGGAGGCTGGACCTAAGCATTCGGTCCAGATGCTGCAGGCAGACATGTCTCGGAGGGTCCTGGAAGGACCCCACATGAGCCAGCCACGATACATCGTTCTCCGGAACCCCTCGGTTCCATAACTCAGCCAGTGCTGTATACGCCGCATCCAGACGCGCTGCAGGCCCTTCCTCCAGCTGTACGTAAACGTACGCATAGAGGTCTCCGGGATCCTGGTTGCCGCGACTTCGTGTTGCGCATTGTACTTTGCCGTGGAGACGCGTCGGTTGGGGTGGTTGCGCATGAGGTGGTCCGCCAGGAAGAAGAAACACAGCTCTCGCAATGCCATTGTTGCGTTTCTTTCCATAAAGGCAGGGTAGTCCGGGTACGCAGCTGGAAGCTGCACCGGCGGGAGCTCTGTAAAGGCTGGGCCAGCCATTGCTCCGGTTCCATCTCCATCTCCGGCAGAAGCCACCTGGCCAGGACCATCAGGAGGGCCCATGTCAGCATCCTCACTCGATACCGAACTAAGAAAGTCGTCACTATCATAACTGTCAGACGCCGACGAGGAAGAAGCCTGTTGCGACCGTGGCATGCCCCGGCTCGAAAGCCCCACAAGCAGGCAGCCACTCAAAAGAAATAAATAGGCGAGCAAAGCCAGGTCAGTCAGCAACGAAATCCATGCACAGCCACGAGGGCCCAAGAAATGAAAAACCAGGTTTGGGCCGAGACACTTACGACTACTACCACCACCACCACCACCACCACCACCACCACCACTACTACTACTACTACTACTACTACTACTACTACGACGACGGCACTGCTACACATGCTACGGCTGTAGACGAACCAGCAGAAGCAATCGTGGCAAAGCAAGCATGGGGTGCTTTCAGTGGGTTCTGCTTCACGGCTGAATTCTGCTTCTCGGGGCCTTGATGTATCACTAAGGCCACAGTGTCAGCCCGGATTGAGCTGTTACATTGTGGATGGGGGCTTTCATAGTCAGGTTTGGCTAGGGCCGGCTAGGGATTTTGTCTGCAGTTGTGCCACAGGCAAGATACTGGTTCAGCTTGCCCGAAGGCACGGATGTTCTCGTACGTTTCGTTAGTGCGGGAAGCACGCTTGCAGTCTGCAACGACAGCAAGATCAGCCTTGCAACTTAGTTACTCTCAACATGTTTGTTCGGCAGGTACAGCATCTTCTTCATGCTTTGTCTCCCTTCTGTTCCACTGGCTGCAGACGCTTCCAATCTCTCGGTCGCGTGTGGAACGAAAGCCCAACAGCCCACTTAGCAGCGGGCCCTGCAGAGGCACCGGAGAAGCAGAACTGCTGTCCTTGCAAGCGAAGACCATCTGTGAGGGGGCCTGGAACTGCAAGAATTTTTGGTGCTCCTCAGGCCGCGGCGGCGTACTCAATGCCGTCGCGCCTCTCGCGGCCTCATGGTTTTTCAGAGCAGCTGTCACACTTCTGGTCGAGGACGACAGAGGTCATGACTTTTTGCAGCTTCTGAGGGCGAAATGTAGCAGTCGCCACCTGGACCGACAAGGCGAATATCAGTTTGAGGCTTCTGAAACGTCCATCAAGTCTGTTTACCCAGCCTCTGACGCGCACAGAACTTCTTGTCAAACGGCTCTTGTAGTAGTCAGATTTTGTCCGAACGAACGGTGCGGCTCCTTCAGAGTGTCTGCGGACTGAAACACATCTCAGAGAGGCTCAGGAAATGGTCTTGAGTTCAAGGGGCCGATGCACCTGGAGTCCACTCAAGAAGACTGCCAAGAAGGCCTAAGGGGACCTCTCCACACCTCCCACATGAGTTCACCGAGCCTCGCTCGGCGACCGTCCTGCGGTGCAAGCGACAGCGAACAGCAACGACGACGACGACGAGGACGACCCAGACCGCAACTACGACATGTTTTAAGCCTACAGATAAGTCTGGGATGCAGCCCAAAGCAACACCAACGTCAAACACGACAGTGGGGCACACAATAATCACAGTTTCATGAGCACGAGAATAATCGCAAACCCTAGGCCTTCATACACGCTAGCACGAACCTCGCACGCAGGAAAATCTGGGCATTCTCTAGGCTGATCAGGTATGCGAAGCTCCGAGACAAATAGAAAGCTCTGTCTTCGTTCAAAAGTCCCATCCCAACTTCATGCTGCTACCGCAGAGCGGGCTCACTGGCAATTGAATTCTGCGGCGTCCTTGACTTGGCATCCTTTGATGCCTGGACTCACTTCGAACTTCTGCTCCGATGCGCTTAGCAACGATCTGGCAAAGCATCCGGCCGAACCCGAAGCCAGTACTGCTGTGTCAGTATGTTCCCCGGCAGATCTCCAAGCTCCGAAAAAGTCGACCAGGCAACTGCGAGGTGGATCTCTCAAGTCCCTGATGAGAGAGTTTGGGAAGTGCTGTACCCTTGTTCGGAGCTCTCCACGCGCCCTAGTAGTCGCATGCTGCCACATGCTATCCAAGCGAGCGGCTCTACTCACCTGGGCCTTTGACCTCGATTCATCGAACTGACGGATCCGAGCAGCCGAAACTGTGATCGATAGCAATCTGTGATCTGTGGTGCACGAGAGTCAAAATGCTTTGTACGCCATTTAGACCATAATCCGACGAAGTAGATAAGTAGACGGATGTCCACACCTTGATGAACACAACAAACATAGGCAATAATGTAATGGGATATTCATATTATGACATAGTCGTGAATGAGTGAGGATCGTGAGCCTGACCGGGAGGAGTACAGGATGACCCGTCTGCAAAGCGGAAGCTTCAATTCAGATCCCCCGACGCTGCCATCGGCTCGCTGGAAATGCCCGAGACTCAGAACCGTCAGCCCGAAGCCCGGAACCGATATCTTGTTTAAATCGTCGGATGCCTCGTCATCGACGTTCCTTTGATCCTGGCGAACCGTGCCGGTACAGAATACTTTCCACTACTACTAGCACCACTGCTGGCACCGGCGCCAGCACTAGAACTGCTAGTGCCACCACCACCACCACCACCACCACCACCACCACCACGGCGACGACGACTACTACTCTGCTGCTGCGACTGCTGCTACTGCTGCTGCTGCTGCTACTACTATTGCTACTACTACTACGACGACGGCTGCCACTGCTACTTCCACAGACAGCCACTGCCCCTGCCACTGCTATTGCTGCTACTGCTGCTGCTGCTACTACTACTGCTTCGGTGCCTTCCCTTGCTCTTAATCCTGCTCCTGTTCAGCAACTATTATATAAGGAATCAGCTCATCGCAGTCATGGGAACAACTGCAGCGGTCCTGGATGGGAAAGCCAGGGGCCATGGCAGCGTGGGTCGACGGCGACAAGGAGTAGATGGCAAGGCAAAAGACCTTAACAGCGTCAGCTAAGACCGGTGCTTGCAGCCAACGATTTACATCAGACTCGTCAGACTGTCCTGCCCTATGCCCTGCGGAAAATGTTGAACCAAGCAGGCAGGCATTGCAAATGGCTTCTAGGAGAAGGCAAACCTCTTGCACCAGCCATGTTGTCGTCTTAGGACGAATTCAGATAATTAAGGTGCCAGCACCAGATGCGCCCAGTGCCACATTTCGCAATCTGGCGGAATATTTAGCTGGACTGTATAAACTGTATACATCGAGTGCCGATAAACGCTCCAACACTTTGATATTCGAGAATCGTACACGAGGACATGCAGCTGCCTTTTGCCAGCACAGCTGCTCGACTGAGATTTGAGACGACACGTTCCATTGAAACCCGTTCTCACAAGCGTACTGCTATCGAAGCCTTGGTCTTCTTGTGGTTCGTATCCATGGATTCTCAGGTTGCCTTACTTACAAGCTCTATTGGCTCATTCTGCTGCGTGTCGAACTTACTATGTCTTTTGAGATGGGGGAGAGGCTCCCCCCTCCCCTCCTCCACTAAGAGGTGATTTTATTGCACCATATATATATATTTATTTATTTATTTATTTTTATATCCATATATGGACTATGGGGTAAGGGATTATATGTGGCTCACTATATTCTGCCATATTCCTGGATATTCCCCTCCCTCCCAGTGGAACAGGTTGGTTCGCCCTGTTCTTGTGGAACGGATTCCCCAGTCCTTGTTCTCTTTGAGCAGATCCCTGTACTTGGGGTGATAGTGTTTCTGCATTCTGCGTTCCCCATTCTTGCACCGCGCTCTTCCAAGATCTTCTTTGTGAAGGCTGTCTTCTACAGCGTTCATGTACGAGTCCACATCCCGTCCCGAGCGGTAACCGAACCAAGCCCACTTCTCCTGGCCCATACTTCCATCATACCACAATACCACAGCCTATGAATAATCATGCCTGCGCGGTCGCGAACGAGCTCTTTTCCCTGAGTTTTGCACACGAGTAGCAAGGTTGAAGCAGGAACGAACCGAGCTCCCTCGGTGGTAAGCGCACCTATGCCAACAGCGCTTGATGTTTGATCAGGTTTTGAGAACCTCACCCGTGTGGAAGGGGTCCCGCCTGTCGCGCATTGGTTGTCGTAGGTCTGCTGTGACACAACATAGTTAGAAAGCACAAGCGAGCTTTGTCTTTAAACGAGGCGGAAGGGGAAATTCAGAACGAGAACTTTCTCTGGCAGGAGAAGAACGACCAGCTGAAAAACCAGAGGAGATGGGAAGGGGGTGTGGGCGATTATTCCGCTGGGGTTCTTGATTTGTCTTCCGTTGTGGGTTCGGGGAGAGAGGAGGATTGAAACCCTTATCAAAGCCCTTTTTGGCGCCGTATTACGCCGCGATTGAAGCCACATGTGGCCTTATTCAAGCTTGGTGATGAAACCCTTGTTAAGGCCCTTCTCATGGCCAGATGTAGCGCCTACTTAGCCTTCTCATTCTCTTATCAAAGCCAGATTGAGCTTCTATTGCACGAAGGAGAAACAAGCAGTGGAGGCCAAATAACATTTTTCACGGGTCTCAAATTCTATTATGATGACTTATCAGGAGGAGAAGAGGTGAGATTACAATAATAGCTTTTGGGACCCGGGAAGGGCAGGGGGAGCGGGACGGGCGGAAACAAAACCAATAACAAGGAACTGGCTTCCCATGCAGTGATGAGTGTTTTTTCGGAGGGCATCAGGCAAGCCCTTCCTAAAGCCAGGGTAAGCCTTCATTCACCGCGTTACAGCCATAGTTCAGATCTGATTGAGCTTTCTTATAAAGCCCTTACAAAATTTACTAAACCCACAATGCTAGCTTTTCTTATGAATCCCCGGTGCGGTGGGAGAAATAATGATGATGGAATGGTTTCCCAATTCACTACTATTTCCGGTCGGGAAATACTGCCAGGGGGTATCGACAATTTTGTCGCGTCCCCCTGCATGGTTGGGGCGAGCATCGGTCGGTTACATATTGCTAGTTCTTGATTGTTGCCAGCTTTAAGTGGTGCTCACCGTGCCGACACCCCGCCGACCTTTGAAGCGCCCCGAAGTCGCCTTGGCCGGCTCCATGCCGGCTTGAATAGGGGTCCTGGGAAAGCTATAAAGTCACAAAGGCTCCACCTCCTCTGAAGCTATGGAAGCGCAAAAAGGCAAAAAGGTGAGTAAACTCTGCAGGACATGCCAATCCTGTGTCGGCCGAGACAACTAACGCATTGCAGGCAACGAACCACTCAGCTCCGTGCCCAGTGGCGCTGATGATGGTGCTCTTGGTGGTGATGGTGAGGATAGCGATGTTGATAAGAGTGGTGGTGAGGTGGATGGTACTTAGCAGGTCATGTCAGAAGAGCGAACCGACTCTAGACATGCATGTGAGCGCGCATAGGTCTCCGACAAATGGATGTTCGGGCTGGCTGCCATGACCTCGACATGCAAGAAGAGGAAAACTACGACACTAGCCCCCAGCAGGATCCTGCACAACATGTGTGTTTCAAACGGCACATAGACATACTCTTCGCAGCAACCGATCTCTCTTTGCATGTCATGAGACTGTACGATGCTTGCGCTTTGAGAGCTTGGCGTTGCGTATTGTGGCCATAGATGGAACCCTGAACAAGGCTGCAAGCACAGGGCCGGAACTCAGAAGGCGTGCATTGACCAAAGTCGAAGCGGTTCTTTGCTGCAAACTGAAAAGCCTCAAGCCGAACAAAAGCCAGACTACCTGCCTTCTTCAGCTGTTCCATGCCATGTTCGTAGTCCTCCGAGCCAGGGCTGTCCCCAAGACTGCACATGCCCAGATGCCGCGCATGGTCAAAAGCCACCAGGTAAATGAGTGCCCGACTTCTTTCAGCTGACAAAACCTCTCCTGTGCAACCGCATGTCCACTTACATGGCTTCAGAAACTGCGCTTTTAACTTCAACTGCAACCTCTCTGAGCAATCACATCTGACATGCTGTGTCGGCAAGCGGAAGTCACAAGGAATGAAGGGCGCCCCGAACCTCCGCAGACTTGCCTGCAACATCAGGATGCAGCACCTGTCAAGCGATGCCCACACAAAGAACGGACTCATAGCTTGCTTGTGTTGCTACAGAGCTGAAGGTATTGTAAGCAAGCTATTGGTCATGGGAACCCTCGCCGATATTCAGATGCGGTACCATGCAAATACCTCCTTCAAATACCAAGCCAAACATCCTGCAATCAATCGACGAAGTTCCGACCTGTGGCGGACGTATGGCTCAATTAATTGGCTTGCATGATGCTGCATTATTTTTCTAATCGGTATCTGCATCTCAAGCCTGCAACTGCCCCAAAGCGTGATCCAACAGCCAATCCACTCACGTGGCTAGGACCGAAAAACATTTTACGTTTCAAAGGTCATCAACACATCGCAGAAAAAGGACATGTGATGTAGCCGACTGCCGGGCAGAGGATCTCAGATGGTTACTCAAGGCGCCACATGCCGGCCTTCACTTTTCGAAGGTAAGCCGCGCGGATCTGGGCCTGTCCAACACTGCTGTGGTCTCAACAGCTCTGGTCCCTGCAGTGAGAGCAGGACATCACAGTAATTGCACAAACAGGACACATTGGGCAGTATAAACCGCAACAAAGGGTGTAGATCCGGGCCTTGGTTGCTGTTGAAGGAAGATCAAGCTGCCTCGGTGGGCAAAAGTCTGGGTCTTGCTCCGATCACCAAAGGGACGGCCTTAGCAGCTGGAGGACCGCCGACGACTTTGGCGACCTGAGCTTCGGCTCTGAGATCTCCTGGCCAAGTCGCCGCTCAAAGTCACGAAATCCGACGGCCGCTGAGTGGCCGACATCAAGGAAAGCCATCCCAAGCAGGAAGGCACTGCTGGCTGCGCATGGGGACCAAGTCTGACCCCCTTTAAAACGAAGCACAACAATGGGGGCTTCTGGATAGGTGCCGACCAGTTTTCTCCCTTGCATCTCGTGACTAGCCGCAACTCGCTTTGATACACCATCGCACTTGCCTGTCTTGTCTGTCTGCCATCTCGGTAGAAGCATGCAGCTAGCCATAAGGCGCTGTTCCAGACTTAATGTCGCATCTTGCAGACCGATCGTAACAGCACCGGGAAACGCCTGTGGGAGGATCTGGTCTTCAACGTATTGATCAAACGCGGGCTCTGGGGCATGAGAGGGTAACGGCGAAAGAAGGCTAGGAAGATGAGCTACGGCTGTCGATGCACAGAATCAACTTTGGAGCAGATACAGAACCGACAGCAAAACGAAAGCCGCTGGCATCCAAACTTGAGGTGACATGCTCACGAAGGGCAGAACAAACGATTGTCTGTGCCTCCACTATGAGTCTTTTCACGATGGCGCGGCCCCCCACCGGAGCTGAGGGAGTATACTCTTCAAGCCATGTCTGAGACGGAGCCTCGGAGGCACTCTCACTCGGAGCCCACTTGGGAGAATGCAGAAGAGCTCGGCTCATCATATATCTTAGACATGCCCCCTCGTTTGCCGATTCCGGCTCATCATACTTCTCTTGAACATGGCCCTTCATTTGGCGATTCCGGTTCATCTAGAGCCTTAAACAGGCCCCGTCAGTTGGCGATTCCGGTTCATCATAGACAACGACCGACAACGTGAAATTCGCCGATGGTTTAAGGCCTAAATCTCAAATCTATACCTGTTTTCAGAACATCCCACAACCCCTAAACCCTAAAACCTTAAATAAAACCTAGCTCCTAAACCTGCTCTAAACCATAAACCTTAAGCAATTATTTACCAACCCGTTCGAACAGAACAAAGCGAGCTGCGTCTTCGATTCGGGGACGACCACAATCCTGGACGACAAAACGGGCGGGCACCCGACTGGTAGGGAGGGGCCCGGTGACGTGAGCCGACACATGCCAACACAGCACGGCATACAGTTGTGAAAGTCTGCAGCAAGCTTTACAGGCTGCAAGTAAGTCTGTGATCCGCGGGCTGTTCCATCGACCCTTGAATCACACGTGCTGCTACTTCGAGATATAGGGTTCTGAGATTCGTTTGAAGATGTACCGTTCTTTGAACCACCCCACCTTCCAGCACGTGCACACTGCCTGCCTCCACTTGTACAGAGCAAACAATCATGCAGCAGCGCACGGAAAACAATGTCTTATTTTGGCTGAGCGCCATACGCAGTTTGCGCAGGGTTCATTTACAGCTCTAAAGAGCAGTCAAGGAGCCTTGATGTCTCCTCTTAAGCTTTTTACACTGGCTCCCCGAGAGTCACAGTTTGTCCTTGCGGTTGCCGAGCTGCACAATCATCTCGGCTTTGAAAACAGCACAGAACAGGATCTGATTGCTGAGCATGGAACTGCCAATGTCAGATGCTTAGGCGGCGACGCAGGTCATGTTGTCACCACCAAGGCCATGTGTCTGCGAGGCGGCTGAAGCTGGAGCTCTAGACAAAAGCTACTAGTAGCCGTAACCAGCCGCTAGCAAGCGAGAAAGTGCAAGGAAACCCTGACATCACAAGTTCTGCGAGAACGCCAGGGCGGTGTAGGGTCGTGCCCAATGGATGCACGCGTGCCCAGAAGTCTAAGCATCTGAAGTCTCTTTGTTGTTTGGGCAGTTCAATCTTGGGTGGAGGCTAGTATTGCGACTGCGACATGAGCCTTCTTCGGATCCTCTGCAATGCAGCCGTCCAGCAATCCCTCTATCACCTGCACGATCTCCTCTGTTGCGACGAAGAGCCGACAACAACGGCACAAACGTTACATCTCCTCACCGGCAGCCAATCGCTTGCCGATGAATTCGCAGACATCCGCATTGCTTTTCACATCCCATACCTCAGCCATGAAAGTCGGCCGAGAACCGAGGCGGACGACTGATTCTAACATAAGCTGTGCAACAAGACATGTCCTCCAACTTGTCCGTATCATATGCTAGCATCAGAAGTGGCTGGGTGCAGAGCCCCATCGCATGCCAGAACAACGAAATCGTCCTCCTCTCAAAGGTAAACAGGCAAGACCGAAACAGGAGGCGCCAAGAACAAGTGCATCTCAGACCCGGAAGCGTACACTAAATGTTGGCAAACACACACACACACACACACACTAAGTGTCCTTGCTTAAGGGCATCTTGACAATGTCGGGCCTCGGATCGGGACTGCACTCGTGACAACACTTGTTCATCAAAACCTTGACGACCTTACAGGAAAACACCTTTACGTCTTTAAAAATTCTGAATCACGAGGGAGAGACAGTAGAGCAAACCCTCTAACACCTGCTAGAATCTTACCAGTGAGCATGTCGGTCTTGCAGTTTCTACGAAACGGCTGCTGCAGCAAGCTCGATCTTCACCTTGTGATGCAGACTGCAACAAACCGCGTGACTTTGGCTTCGTTGAAACTTGGACTTGCACCCTAAACCCTAAACCCCTCAACCCTTGGGCCGGGACGTCGAACAGATCATCTGCCGCTCGTGGCCCAGGCTGGGCTGCTTCCTTGGGCCACAAGCTAGGCAGAGTACCAGAGTTTACGTCTTACGTCTTACGAGAGAAGAAGTCTCTCTGTTTAACTGCACTTGAGGAGCACAGACTTTGAGTGCATTCCAGTGCGCCAGCTGGCCAGGTTCGATCTGTGGGGCTACTACAATAATTCCTCATGCGCTGCACGAGTCCCGAGAACCTCAGAGAGGAGACGCACCTGTCCACGCATCCTCAAGCCTTGGAGCCAGGCTTGTACTCGAAATCTCCAATAGAACGCGAGAGGTTCAGGTTGCCGTTGACACGGTAGTGAACCTCACACTGCGTCTCGCTGCCCCTCTCTTGAGACCAGGTTCCTAAGCCCCAAGCCCGCACGCCAACGGGGATCTCTTCGATGCGGCCCCCGGCAGCTTCGATACCTCCAGATGCAAGCAGTCCTACAATACCTACATTCTACATAAATACCTACATGTTGGGCACAGATCTTGTTCCGGGGCGCCAGCGCTCGCGCTCGCCGGCTTCGTTTGGCTTGTGATCCTGGGAGAGTTCGACCTTGAGACCGTGCCGCGTGCGTTCGCAGCTCTGTAGCAAAGAGAGAAAGAGAGAGAAAGAGCGAGAGACAGAGAGAGTGAGAGAGGGAGCGAGCGAGGGAGCGAGGGAGCGAGGGAGCGAGGGAAGGAAGGGAAGGAAGGGAAGGAAGGGAAGGGAAGGGAGGGAGGGGAGGCAGAGGGAGGGAGAGGAGGGAGAGGGAGGGAGAGAGAGAGAGAGCGAGAGACAGAGAGCGAGAGAGTCTGAGTCTTTTCAAGGCCCGGGTCAGCCAGGTTGCCGGTTTCGAATCACGGCAGAGGACTGCTCGCGAGTCGCCTGCGTTCGCACACACCTCGGCCCAGAGCATCACAGCGCAGACCCGTGCGCGCAGAGTGCCGGCTGCGCTGCAGCTTAGGGCTCCGTCGATCTCCGAGTCGCTGAGAAGGACGCAGACGGCGGTACACCTCAGAGAGGCCCGCGGGCGACGGCACAAAGGCAAGATTGCTGCGTGGAAGACTGAATGCACCGGCTGAGAATGGGATTTCGGCCTAGTTCCAAGTTACATGTGCTCTTGCGGTCCGGAAAACCCATCCGACAGATCAACGAGAAGAAACACTGCCGCAAGCTAAGCAGGCCGCCCGACGTTGTCCGCAGCGGCCGCATCCGGACTCAGGGATGGAGCTTTGCCTCAGCAGGTCTTCGACTAGAACAGCTGGTTTCCTAACAGGGGCTTCGCAGAACCAGCACGGGCCAGCCGGTGAAGAATTTAAATCGCGGAGCTTCATGAAAGGCAAGCGAACCGTCCGAATCTGTCAACGCATTGACCATGCGCTATCAAGGACTTGCAAGGCTGACAGGGCAAGCGCAGAGAGCTCAGTTGCAGACTTTCGAGTCTCCTGATTGCATTACAGAGGGCCACCGGAAGAGGGGCAGACGACTTTGAGTCCAGTCAGAGCCAGGCCTGAGCAGGGCCATTTTCATCATCACCTGAAGAGAGCTTGGCTTGCTTCGTCTTGTTGTAAAGGCACCATTGCGCCTGCTTGGCTTCCTCTCTCGACAGTGAGCCCTTGTCTCTGGCCTCCGGAGTGCACAAAAACTAAGATGCCGCAGGCTGGCGTGAGAATGAAGATTATCTCTGTTTGGCAGCCGTCAGTCCTACTGATGGCCTTTGCATCAAATACAAAGGGAGAGAATCAGAGGGGGTGAAAGGCTTGCAACAGTCGCACCATACCAACAGGCCTGGGCAAGTGTGGACTGGATGGAGTTGGACAACAAGGAGAGAACCTGAAAGGAAGTGCAGGTCGGAGATGCGGCCCGACATCTAGTCTCACATGCTCTGGGCGCAGCATGGCGGGCGATCCGGCTTGGGGCCAGACCCCATGAGGCTTCTTGCCTTCATCCTTTTCCTCGGCCTGCCAGCAGGGTGAAAGTACGTGGGGGGGTAGTGTAGCACGTGCTTCAACCATCTTCAACTCCCATCCTCCGAGTCTGATCCAGAGGATGACCCTGAGACATAGCATGACACAGCAAATGATAGGCCGCATGGGCCCAGTGCTGTTCGCATGTGCCAGTGCCTGAGTCGGAGGAGGAGCCCGACGACGAGGAAGCTCCCCCAATGCCTGAGCAAAACGGCAGAGCAAGTGGCTCCTGGAGGCCACGGAATCGAAACTGTCACAGGAAGGGCCTTTCGAGGTCGTTCTGGCCACCTGCAGATGGATCCGTGAGCCGTATCGAGCCGCGACGCGACGAGGCGCGACGCGCCTGCTTCAGGGCCAAGAGCTGCCGCTCGTGCTCCGGAGACCGCAGCATGTCGTCCATGGCATGGAAGCTGCTGGTTAGCGCCTTCTGCAAGCTCGGGAAAAGCACCCCAAGCATCCACAAGCCACCCTTCTTGCAGCCTCTCCCAGGACATCTCCCGACAGCCTGCCACAGCATCTCATAGCCATGTGCACAATATGAGCTGACAGAGTGCTCAGTGGGCTTTGACTTGCTCCAAACTTCAAGCCTGGCTCCGTCCGCAAGCCGCTTCCGCAGCTGCCTGGATGGGACCAGTCACAAGTTTTGCAGGCTGCTGGTCAGAACTGGAATTCCTCCAAGGTTGGAAAATTCGAATTCACAATGCACTCGTGAAGCTTGTCACAATGCAATTCTCTGGAGACAAGCCTACACTGCTGCTTCAGAAGCCATTCAGTGGGGCGCTGTTATGCACCACTGGCAACCACGACAACAGGAATACGGCCCACGCTCATACACGTACACAACACAGAAAGAGCTCCAGTAAGAAAATCAGCACATGATGAACATCGTCAGCAGTATGATCAAGTACACTTTCATGCTGCTTCTAGAAACAAAAATGAGTAATGTCATGGCTAGCATAATGAGAGCATGTATACCCCAAACCACACCAACATTAAGAAAGAGAGATCAGCACAGGTAGTCGTAGCGATGATTCTGCTTGTGCCTACCAGTCTTGTGATGCTGTCTCTCCGCAGTGCTTCTGTTGCTGCTTACTGGTTACTAGTATGACTCATGGCGGTGGCAACAACCCGTGTTGATTGCAGCCATTATGAAGGCTAATTGGGCGATGTCTTTGCTTTTCTTGCATGTGCACATGTGGGTAGAACACTTAAGTGTAACTTTTCTCCTAGATGTGACTTTTCTGCTTTTCCAACAAAACATCTTTGTTGTAACTTCTTTGCGTCCCACAAAACAACGAATCTCGGCAGAGGGTGGAAAAACACGCATCTGGCTATAACTTTTGTCTTGCTCTATTTCGGAGCCTAGGGGTTTCCTCCTCAAGGTTTTCGTCTTTCGCAAAAGATCCGTGCTTCCTCAAGGTTCATGCTGGGGCCAAAGGTTCCTGCATTTACTCCTCAGGGTTTTCGTCTTGGGTCAAAGGTTCCTGCTGGGTTTACTCCTTAGGATTTTCGTCTTCGGCCAAAATTTCCTGCGGGGTTTACTCCTTGCGGTTCTCGTCTTTTGCAGAAGCTTCGGGCTGGGTTTACTCCTTAGGGCTTTCGTCTTCGGCCAGAGGTTCCTGCGGGGTTTACTCCTTGGGGTTTTCGTCTTCGGCCAAAGGTTCGTGCTGGGTGTACTCCTCGGGGTTTCGTCTTTGGTCTAAGGTTCGTGCTGGGCTTACTCCTTAAAGTTTTCGGCTTCGCCTAAAAGTTCCTGCGGGGTTTACTCCTCAGGGTTTTCGTCTTGGGTCAAAAGTTCCTGCTGGGTTTACTCCTTAATGTTTTCGTCTTCGGCGAAGGGTTCCTGCTGGGCATACTCCTCCGGGTTTTCGTAGGGCCTAGGATCTCGGAGTTCAGGGTTTAGGGTTTGGGGTCTTGGGGTGTGGGTCTTAGGGGGTTGCATTGAGATTTAGTGCAGCGGGCCAAGTTTACCAAGTTATATAAGCTATATGATACCACAACAAAATATACTAAATTACAACAGAGCTGCTACTTCCAGCGAACCCAGCACACGGCCCAGCCGCGAGAAAGAGAAAGACAAAGAGAAAGAGAGCGACAGAGAGAAGAGAGAGAAAAAAGAGAGGGGAGGGGAGGGGAGGGGAGGGGGGAAATTTACAACTAAGGCTGCTACCGTGCATGTGCGTGTGATGTATGTATGCATAGTTATGTATGTACGTATGTATGTATGTATGTATGTATCTACGTATCTGCGTATGTACATATGTTTGTATGTACATATGTACGCATGCACGTACGCCTGTATGTATGTATGCATGCATGTATGTATGTACGTATGTACGTATGTACGTATGTACGTATGTATGTACGTATGTATGTACGTATGTATGTACGTATGCACGTATGTCCGTATGTACGTGTGTGTGTGTGTATGTATGTATGTATGTATGTATGTATGTATGTATGTATGTGTGTATGTATGTATGTATGTATGTATGGTTATGAAAGTATGTATGGTTATGCATGTATGTCTGTATGTATGTATGTATGTATGTATGTATGCATGTATGTCTGTATGCATGAATGTATGCATGTATAGTTATGTATGTATGTATGTATGTATGTATGTATGTATGTATGTATAATTATGTATGTATGTATGTATGTATGTATGTATGTATAGTTATGTATGTATGTATGCATGTATGTATGTATGTCTGCATGTATGCATGCATGTATAGTTATGTATGTATGCAGAGACATGTATGTATGTATGTATGTATGTATGTATGTGTGTCTGTATGTATGTATGTATGTATGTATGTATGTATAATTATGTATGTATGTATGTATGTACAGGTATGTATGTGTGTACAGGTATGTATGTATGTATGTATGTATGCATGTATAACCGTACGTATGTACGTATGTACGTATGTACGTATGTACGTATGTACGTATGTACGTATGTATGTACGTACGTACGTATGTATGGGTAGGTAGGTAGGTAGGTAGGTAGGTAAGGTTAGGTTAGGTTAGGTTAGGTTAGGTTAGGTTAGGTTAGGTTAGGTTTAGGTTAGGTTAGGTAAGGTTAGGTAAGGTTAGGTAAGGTAAGGTAAGGTTAGGTAAGGTAAGGTAAGGTTAGGTAAGGTAAGGTAAGGTAAGGTAAGGTAAGGTAAGGTAAGGTAAGGTAAGGTAAGGTAAGGTAAGGTAAGGTAAGGTAAGGTTAGGTTAGGTTAGGTTAGGTTAGG
>CAJNJA010073620.1:4733-21856 GCA_905231915.1 Symbiodinium necroappetens | reverse complement strand
GTTCACAAATAACCCTAAACCCTAAACATCCCTAAACCTCAGAAATAGCTTTGGGAAATCAAGGCCGGCGCAACGAAACGTCGCTCTTTCTATGAATCTATGCCTACTAGGCCGGTCATTGTTTCAGGCCTGGGGTTCGGATTCGAGGTTTAGGGTTTCGGGCTTAGGCTGGGTTCAGGGTTTAGGCTTGGGGATTCTGGGTTGGGGGTTTAGGGTTTAGGGTTTAGGTTTTAGGGTATAGGGGTTAGGGTTTTAAGGTACCCCCCTTCAACCGTCAACCCTCAAACCCTCAACCCCTAAACCCTTAACTGCAACCAACAGACACACACACACACAAGCACACATACCCGGCCCCTGAAGGCCTTGCAAAAGCCATATGAAACACCCGAACCCAGTTCCTTATCCCTAAATCCTAAACCCTACACCCTAAACCCTCAGCCCTAAACCTAAACCCCTAAACCGATAAACCCTAGACCCTGAAGCCTAAACACTAAACCCTAATCCCTAAACCTTAAACCCTAAACCCTGCGGGGTCCTCTTGGCTTCGTAGTCCCTGGCCACGGCCTCGTGGATGTTTAGGGCTGCGAGGATGGGAAGCTTAAAGGCACCCGAAACCAAAAGTGGCCTACCCAAAGGGCCTAGGGTTTAGGGTTTAGGGAATTAAGGTTTAGGGTTTTAGAGTTTTACGGTTTATGCTTTAGGGTTTAAGTACCTATGTGGGGATACTTACCCAAACCGTAGCAGAAATTCCGACTGCGGAAACCCTACTTTCTACTATGTACTTACTTAGGACCCTTTGGGAGAAGTTTAAAGGCAAGCCTGACGACAACCATGCGACGCTAGTCTGACCACACCTCGAAGTTCAGGTTTCGGGTTCCCAGAGAGCCCAATACTCCTTAATAAAGGAATATAGCTTAAATTATAAGGGGCTGCTTAATATTATGCTTTAAGGTATATTCCTTAACTAAGGGGTGTTGGGCTCTCTGGGTCTAGGGCTTAGGGAATAAACTTAAGGCAAACTTAAACCGCTAAGCCCGCACTTCAAACCGCTGAAGCCTGCGCAAAAGCCTACGCCGTCAACCCACATGCCTAAACTCTAAATCTTGACCCATCAGCCCCCAAAAACGCAGCAACACTAAAACATGAACAAGTACTTAAGACCCGGGCCCCAAACCCTTATCCCTAAAGCCCTAAAGCCCTAAACCCCTCTAGACTTAGCTGCTGAGTTCATAAGCATAAAACAGTGTACACTTTCAGTTCTATAAGGGGTCAGTTTATCCCAAACTAAACCCTAAACCCTAAACCCCTAAACCCTAAACCCTAAGTGTAGTAATTCAGCTACTAAGTAAGCAAGGACTGTTGAGCACTTAAGACTCAAAACCATTATCCCTAAAACCCCAAAGCCTTAAGCCCATAAAACCCCTTAAAGTTTTAAACAAGGACTCTTGAGGACTCTACTAAGTAAGCACTAACTAAAACCCTAAAGCCTTAAAATCCCTTTAAGTGGGCCTTTAAATTAAAGTTTTAACCCAGGACTCTCGAGGCGCCTCCTAAAACCCTAAATGCTTAAACCCCTAAAACCCCTTTAAAATAGGGTTTTAAACAGAACCGTGTAGCTTACACCGAAAAACCTTCGAAGCCTGAAACCAAGGACTCCCAAAATTCCTTCATTCCTTCAAAGCCTGAAACATTTCTGGCAGGGCTTTCTGGAACCCTTAAAAGACCCCAAACCATTCTCCCTAAATCTCTAAACGCCTTAAATCCCTAAAACCCTTTTAAAATTTAAGCTTGTCAGCAAGGACTTCTGAGGCGCCTCCTCCTGCGCCTTCCGAGCTGCCTTCAGCTCCGGATCCTCCTCGGAGCGTCGGCGGTTCAGGGCTTTCGGGGTTTTAGGGGTCTTAGGGGATTTGTGGGTTTTAGGGGGGTTTAGGGGGTTTAGGGGGTTTTAGGGGGTTTAGGGGGTTTAGGGGGTTTAGGGTTGAGGAGTTCAGGGTTTTTGGGGTTTTAAGGGTTATAGTTTAAGGCTTCTAGGAGTATGGGGGTTTAGGAGTTCAGGGTGTTGGGGTTTTAAGGGTTTAATAAACATTTTTGTTCTAGTTTTAAGGCTTCTCGGAGTATGGGGGGGGTTGGCTGACCCCAAACCCTAAACCCGTAAACTCTGAACCCTAAACCCTAAACTCTACAGAAA
Source organism: Symbiodinium necroappetens (assembly GCA_905231915.1). Taxonomy (NCBI): domain Eukaryota; class Dinophyceae; order Suessiales; family Symbiodiniaceae; genus Symbiodinium; species Symbiodinium necroappetens. The sequence goes on along the minus strand of CAJNJA010073620.1, from coordinate 19,668 downwards.
GGACTCAAACTCTAAAACCGAACTTAAAGGAAACTACAGGTGGGGAGTTTAGGGTATATCTGGTTTTTACTAGGCTTCTATAAGGTATATAGACCTTCTATACGGCTCAAACTCTAAACCCAAACCCTAAACCCTAAACCCAAAGGCTTATTAGGACTCCAACCCTAAACCCAAACCCTACAAAATGACCCCTTAATTAGAGGGTAGAACCAGGAAAGGACTCAAACTCTAAACCCAAACCCCAAACCCTAGACCAACCCTAAACCCTAAACCCTCAATCTTATAGAACCCTTATGGATCCCTGTAGAAAGGACTCAAACTCTAAAACCAAACCCAGCCAAGAGTCCTTGGCTGCCCTGAGCTCCTCCGAGAGGTTGCGCACCTCGCAAGGGAGTTTTGAGAGGGCTTAAGGCTTATGTTGGGTTTAGGGTCTAAGGTTTAGGGTTTAGGGTTTACAGGGTTTAGGGTTTAGGGTTTAAGGTTTAAGGCTTACCTGGACCTTAAAGAACCTACCGTTTATAGTGTTCCTGATTATGATTTCTGTATATAAGTCCTTGAAAAGGTGGTTATTTGGGGTTAAGGTAAGGTTTAAGGCTCAGGGGCTTGGGGTTTAGGGTTTTTAGGGTTTAGGGTTTAGGAACCGCAAAAGGTCAAGCCCTGAACCCTGAATCAATCCTAAATCCCGACCCCTGAACCCTAAATCTTAAGTCCTGAAGCCCTAAACCCTAAATCTCTTAGACGAATCCGGGGTTTGGGGTTCGAAATTTAGAGTTGGGGTTTGGGCCTGGGGTTTTGCTTGTTTTCACAGGCCAGCTATGTGAGTTTGGACCTTGCTGAAACGGTGAAGGGCCGGGTGCAAGGCTTTGCCGTGTTTAGGGTTTATGGTCAGGGTTAAAGGTGTGAGAATGTAGAGTTCCCAAAGCTTAGGGTCCAGGCGTTCAGGGTTTAGGGGTTTAGGGTTTATGTAGGGCTGAGGGAGGGTTTAGGGCTTAAATGGAAGGGTTGCGGACTTAGTAACTAGTTATGTTATGGACTTATAAGTATCATAACCCCAATTAGGATCCCTTTTAGGGTACTTACAACTCTACTTAAGATCTTCTTACTAAGTCCCCTAACCCTCCAAGTACGGTCTAGGACTTCGAGCGCGAGGTTGAAGCGTTTAAAGGATTAGGGTTTAGGTTTAGGGTTTGGGGTTACGGGCTTTAACCAAATAGAAAAGTGGGTCAATACTCTTTAACAGGGTTTGGTGGAAGCTTATCAGGCTTTTTGTCGGTACCTTAACAGCTAGAATAGGGTTTCGGTATATGATATTATAAGTAAGAGTATGTTTGGACTACAAAACTAACAAGGCTTTTAACAAATGGGTTCTGTAAGGGCGCTTCTAAATGTCCATCCAAAGAACCTACATCTAGTACAAAGTCAGGTTTCGTTGTTGGCTTTGGGTAGGTATCTCCTATATAGCAACAATATAGGTGCTTGGGTCTTTGGGGATACGTTTCGGTGGGGGGCCTACTAAACTGCGATCATGTCAGGACTACAAGGTGACATCTGACTCGCCAATCATTCGGCTTTAGTCCTACTGCATTGGACCCAACACCCCTGAACCACAAAGCACCACTGACTGGAAACCCGTCTTTAGGGTTTAGGGTTTCGGGGCTTCGGGGTTTAGGGTTTAGTGGCGAAGGATCCTGACATGCTGCTACTCAATCGACGAACGACTCTCTGTTGCTGAGGATGGTAGTTCGGATGCCAACTTTCGGACTTCCGGGGTTTATCTGATGCATCTAAGTTCGCCAGTATCCCCCTCAAAATGAGACAAACGCACCCTGTTTAGCACTAGCAAACTTCAGTGCTTGGAGGGTCAGGGCGACCTAGTAAGTAGGTTGTAAGGTAGAGTAAGAAGTAATCTAAGGGGGTCCTATTTGGGTTTTGATAAGTGTATAAGTCTATAAAATAGCTACTTACTGAGTCCCTTGAGTGCCTTTGAGTAAGGGGACCCCCGAAACCACAAGTCCCTAACCCCTAAACCCTAAACCCTAAATCCTAAACACTAAACCCTGAACCCTAAATCCTAAACCCTAACCCTAAAGCATAAGAACCACAGAACACAATGGATCCCGCCTGGCGACAAGTCAGCGACGGAAGCGGCTGCGGCACCATAGCCGCCACGGGGGGCGGGTCACTCGATTCGGGCACCTCCGGTTTAGAGTTTAGAGTTTAGGGTTTAGGATTTAGGGTTTAGGATTTAGGGTTTAGAGTTTAGAGTTTAGCGGTTAGGGTTTAGCGGTTTAGGGGTTCAGGGGTTTAGGGTTTAGGGGCTAGTATGGTATGCCGTATCGGCACTGAAGCTGAGGGCAACACAATGAACCACCAGAAGGCCGATGCGGTTTGATGCTGTCGCAAAACACTAGTTTCGACCCTACACTCCGTAGCAGCTTTAATTAACCCAGAGAGCCCAACACCCCTCAATTAAGGAACATACCTTAACTTATAAGGGGCTTAGTATTTTCATTTAAGGCACATTCCTTTTTTAAGGGGTATTGGGCTCTCTGGGTAACCCACCACCGCAAAGCCTTCATGCTAGCTACCTGCTTACAAAATTGCTTAATTGCTTACTTCCAGTTACTCATTCACTCAAACTCTTAACCCTCAGACCTAACACCCTAAACATCCCAACGATCATACTTGCACCCTGCTGCTTTGCACCTGTACCTTTGCGCGCTTGCCAGGTGCGGTCGCAGCCTTTGGTTGCCTCAGACGAATCAGGGCGCTTCGGGGCTTCTGGGGTTCGGGGTTTAGGGATCAAGGTTTCCGTCGGGTTTGGGGTTTAGGGCTTGGGGCTTGGGGTTTACGGTTTAGAGGGTTTGGGGTTTAGGGTTGAGGTTTTAGGGTTTGGAGTTTAAGGCTTCGGGTCTTTGAGGGTTTGGTGTTTATAAACGGCGCCTGGAAATTGGAAAAGGTTGTGGGTATGTTTTACGATGATAGCTACAACTATAAAACTGAGCATTCAAACAGGGCTCAGGAGAATGGGCTAATTTTGGTATGCAGTGTTGGGTATAGGCTTGCTGCAGAGTCGAACAACTCTATGGGTTTAGGGGTTAAGGGTTTAGGGTTTAGGACACCTGCGCGGTGAAATAGATGAGGAACAAGCCGTATAAAATATATAGCATAATCTGGAAAAATATAGAACATAGAATGTTATACAACATAAGATATACACTGTAGCATCATTATGTACATATACACACATACAGTGTACAATATGGGGTTCAGATCGCAGGGTGGTAGGCTATGCTAATTTTGGCGAACAGGACTGACGTGGCAGTTACTGGACATGGGGCGCAGTCACTTTTCGACATCTGCCATTTGTATGGATTTCATGCCGAAAACAAGTTCGAACTTTCGGAATAGACCAATGACCAAACATGTTCGAGCAACAAGTCGCACCCCCCCCCCCCCGGCTTCTGCCGTGATACTGACTGAGCGGACGCTTCCCCTGGCGAGGCTGTGCGATCTCCCCAACTCGGCTGCTGCACCTGTCTTTTGGGGTCTTGAGTTTAGGGCTTGCGGTTTAGGGTTTTAGTGACTACAGGGTGTATGTTTTTTGGTTTAGGGTGTGGGCTGCAGGTTGATACAAGGAGCTGAAGGATTTGATCGTGGCTCTGTTTGTGCTTGATGCTTTTATGCATGAACCCGCCAAGCAGCCAATCCTTGCATGGACCCTGAAAATCAGCATTCGATACATATATATGTACATATATACAAGAAACATACATACAGACATATACGTACATACATACATACATACATACATACATGCAGACAGACAGACAGACAGACAGACAGACAGACGGACAGACAGGCAGACCGACCGACGGACCGACAGACAGACAGACAGACGGACGGACGGACGGACGGACGGACAGACAGACAGACCGACGTACGTACATACATACATACATACATACATACAGACAGACAGACAGACAGACAGACAGACAGACAAACATACATCCATGCATCCATGCATGCATGCATACACATACATACATACATACATACATACATACATACATACATAACATAACATAACATAACATAACATAACATAACATAACATAACATAGCATAACATACACACACCCCATCTATACGCAAGAGAGAAGGTGAGCACATATTTATTGTTTGGAGACCCCTGAAAATGAAACCATCAACAACGAAGCAACACCCAAATATACATCCGAGAGTCGCACGACTGCTGTACCTCCTAAACTCCTAAACCCTAAACCCAGAATCCGAAAAATCACAAGCGCACCACGGCCCATGGTTGGGGCAGCGATTGCAGCACAAGCCGGGGGCCACCTCGAGAGAAACTCCCCAAGGCCCCAAGCTCAGGGTTTCCAGCTTGGGGGTTTCCGGGTGGGTTTAGGGTTTTGGGGGTTTCCGGGTGGGTTTAGGGTTTAGGGGTTTAGTGATTTAGGGTTTAAGGGTTTAGGGGTTTAGGGGTTTAGGAGTTTAGGGGTTAGGGGTTTAGGGTTTCGGGGGTTTAGGGGTTTAGGAGTTTAGGGGTTCAGGGATTTAGGGTTTAGGGGTGTAGGGTTTCGGGGGTTTAGGGGTTTAGGAGTTTAGGGGTTCAGGGATTTAGGGTTTACGGGTTTAGGGGTTCCTACTTCCCCAATAAGCCAGGGGGAAAAAAACAAAACTAAACTTTCCGAAAGAACCCAAAAGTATAAAGGTTGCTTATTGGGGAACTAAGGGTTTAGGGTTTAGGAAATTTCCGGGTTTAGGTGTTTAGGGGGTTAGGGTTTAAGGGTTAAGGATTCTATACCTTTAGAGTTTAGGTTTCAGGGTTTACGGTGTAGCCCAAAGAACCTAGAATTGAAAGGGTCCTTGTTATGGCTTCTGTATATACGTCCTTAAACGGTTGGCATGTTTCGGCCACAGGTGAGGTAGGGGTCGGCTGTGGTTTAGGGGTCAAGGGCTCAGCGTATGGCTTAGATTTGTAAGGATTGTATACTTTCAACCCTACACCCTTTGCCCCAAAGCCTAAACCCTAAACCAAACACGAATCTCCGGCACTTACAAACTTAAGCGGTGCCTGAAAACACCTTAGAGAGTCAGGAGTTTACTTAGAGGGTCGGGGGACTTAGTAAGTGGTTATTATATAGAATTACAAATACCATAACCCCAATTAGGATCCCTTTTAGGGTACTTATAACTCTACTTAACTATCTACTTACTAAGTCCTTCGACCCTCCAAGCAAGAACTCTAAACTGTAAACCCTAAACCAAAACCCTAGACCCTAAACCCTAGACCCTTTTAGGGTTCCTTATTATGGTTTCTATGTTTGATACCCCAATGCTGTCCAAGGAACACCTTTGCGCGGGCTGACAGGGAACGTATTGCAGCGCGTGCAGAGCATGGGCCCCCAGGTGGGGGGCACCTGCTATGCTACGGTTGATGGTATACGTCCTGCATTACCCAGAATAAGGAATAGACCATAATTCCCATAGTTTAGGGCCCTATAAAGGTAATGCAGGATTTATATCATCAACCGTATGGGCGGACTTGGGTAAATCGCAGTGTGCAGGGCTTTGTGTCGAAGGGGCCCCAACCCTAAACCCTAAACCGACTACAGGGACTACAAGCGAACACTATCCCCTGTAGCAGGGCTTCCTGGGATGCCCAGAGAGCCCAAGAGGTACCCCTCCATAAGGAAGAGGGCTTAGGGTTTAGGGCTAGTAGCTTAAATCATGGTATGAGGCCCGTTAGAATTTAAGGTCTTTTTCTTCATCTAAGGGGTATATTGGGCTCTCTGGATGTTGCATTTCGATGAGCTCAGAAGCTTGGGCTGCAGGGACTCAGAGCTTAACCTCTTCGGGCTGAGGGTTCGTGTGAAGAGAGTGACGAAGAAAGGCTATAAGTACCCAGAGAGCCCAATACCCCTTAATTACGGAATAGACCTCAAGTTCTAAGGGGCTTAGTATTATGCTTCGTGGTATATTCCTTAAGGGGTATTGGGCTCGCAGGGTATCTAAATGGGACAGGAGATAGAGGACCAGGATAACTGGGAGCAGCGCCGAAAGCCTGCACCAGCAGCCAGTTAAGTTAAGGCTTGTCTTTCGAGATTGAACTGCCAACTTGTTGCCTGCTAATCCTAGAAGGCCGTTTCTGGAAATTGAAGTAGCCATTTCATAATGCTTCCTTTCCAGAGGGTCCATATACATTACCATTATGGCACCATGTCCCAAAACAAACATCCTTACGATGGTGTTGAGGGACCTAATTCCATAGTAGTAGTACATATGGACCTCTTGGTTTATCATACAAGCCCTAAGCCCTAAACCCTACACCCTAAACTCTCTTAGTAGTTCAGGTCCCTAAACTCTACCCCCTAAACCCTAAACCCTATGAGTGGTTCCCTTTATAAGGGGCACAGGTCCCTAAAAAGAGGCGTTCAAGCATATGGTACTCCAGAACCCCCGGTTTAGGCTTTGAGGTTGGGGGGGGTCGGATTTGGGATTTGGGGTTTCGGGGTTAAGGGTTCAGAGATTTAGGGTTTAGGGGTTTAGGGGTTCAGGGATTTAGTTTACTTCCCCCAAAAAGGCCAGGGCAATAAAAGGTTAAACTTTCAGATTGCTACGAAATTATAAGAACCCAAGAGGTTTAGGGTTGGGTATTGGGGAACTAAGCTAGGGGTTTAGGGTTTAGGGTTTAAGGTTTAGGGTTTAAGCTGAACAGAAACTCGAAAGCCGGCTACATGGTTTGGGCACGTGTGAGGCTTCCAAGTCGTGAAGCCCCAAACCCTAGGACCCAAAGCTGATAATAAATGACCCTTAAAAGTCGGGGCCCTATACCCTTCTACTATGAATCCCTGTATGGTATATGAACCCTAAACCCTTTTAAGGTTCTTTTCGTCCTTAAGCCTTAAGCCCGAAACCCAAGAGAACCCACAATAATAACCCTTAGAGGAACCCTTAAGCCTAAACCCCAAACCCTAAACCCTAATCCCTAAACCCTATACCCTAAACCCTTAAAGGAACCCTTTTAGAACCTCTTAAGTCTATAGAATAACTAGTTACTAAATCTCCCCGACCCTCCAAGTAGGGATCGGGCTTGGGAGATCGTATAAGTTTCCAGTGGGCTTTTTGGGTGTTTAGGGTTTCGGGTTTTGGGGTTAGGGTTTGGGGTTTATAATGGACTTTCATCAGTACTTTACTTGGGGTAACCTTCGTACTACTACCATTCCCCTTAACCCTAACTCCTAAGCCCTAAACCCTAAACCCTCAACCCTAAATCCCCGAACCCCCTAAACCCTCAACCCCAAACCCCTAAACCCCAAATCCCTGAACCCCTGAACCAGACTTCCTAGACCTTAGGAAGCACAACATCTGGGCTCTCCGAGCACTGTCAGAATTCCGCCCGGCCTATGCAAGGCCCTCCCTCCAGCCGCACTCCATGGCTATCTCTTTATATACATATGAATGTGTATATATATATATATGTATGCTTATATGTATATACACACATAAATATATATATATGTGTGTGTGTGTGTGTATGTGTATATATATATATATATGAGTGCGCGTGTGTGTGTGTGTGTGTTTAGGGTTCAGGGTCGAGGGGTTAGGGTTCGATGTGTTCGAGTTGAATGTATGTTATTGTTTTGTTGTGTGTCAGGGGGACCTTCTTCGAGCTTACATAGCTAAAGTTATTTTGTTTGCGGGTTTGTGTGTGTGTGGGTGCTGTGTGTGAGTGCTGTGTGTGGTTAAGATTTCGGATTTCGGGATTAACGTGTTTGGGGTATGGTACCTCTGACCACCTCGTTTTGGATCTCAGATTTTTGGACGAAGAAGGTTCATGGCTTCTGATTTCGGAAGTGCGCCTGCATGGCAGCCACATGGACAGAACTGCCAGAACAGGTTTGGGCCAACGCCACTTAAACTCTCCATCGAATGTGCTGTCTAGGGTCTAACCTCTCTGCATACCTGCGGACCTGTAACCGCTTGTCAGTGCGGTTTGGGGACTATAGCCTTCGGTTGTGAACTTCTTGGCAGTTAAAGAGATGTTGTATAGGACTTTATACGGTTTCAAAGGGTTTGGGGTGTTATAGGTTTTAGAGGAGTTTAGGAAAGCCTCATTGGGCTTTGAGCAGCATCGCGGCGGATGGCAGACCTGACGTCAATTTTTCCTCTTCCAGAACGCCTTTTCATTGACCCATACATGACGGCATTTTTGCCCATGAATATGGCCGTTTTCTGGCCCCATACAACGGTAGGATAAAATCTGGGCCAAGAGTTGGGTGCTTCTACTTTTCCTCAAATCTTTAACCCGCAACTTGCACCCTAAACCCCAAACCCTAAGCCCAAAGCCCTAAACCCCCTAAACCTCTAAAGCCCTAAACCCCTAAAGCCCTAAAGCCCTAAAACCCTAAAACACTAAACCCTAAACCCAAAGCCCTAAACCCAAAGCCCTATCCTGAAACCGCTTTAGAGATCCTTGGGTTGTCTGGGTACGTAAACATTCACACAACCTTAAGGACCAAACGACCCTTAAAAGCGCTATAAGGGGTTTAGGGTTTAGGGTTTAAGGTTTAGGGTTTAGGGTTTAAGGTCTAGGGTTTAGGGTTTAGGGTTTAAGGGCCAAATTACCCTTAAAAGTAGGGGCCCTAGACCCTGATACTATGAATCCCTATATGGTAGATGAACCCTAAAGCCTTTTAGGGCTCTTTGCGCCATTAAACCTTAAACCCGAAACCCTTATAGAACCCATAAGAACCCTTATCGGAACCCTAAGCCCCTTTAGGGTTCTTTCGTCCTTAAGGAAGCCCCGAACCTCCTTGAAGTCAAGCTTAAGCATTCTGATACGTTTTCGGGTTCCTTCAGTTTAGGGTTTAGGGTTTAGGGATTAAGGGTTGTAGAAGGGTACTTTTCTCGTTTAAGATCGCAGGGTTGCGATGTCGTTCTTCACACCTCTGTACTGCAGTATAGAGACAGCTATGTAAAAAAAGTGCAGCCTTTTCTCAGTACCCCGACCACATTAATGAATCATTAATGTAATGTATTTCAATAGAAACATATAACATGTACTAATGTAAACTAGTGTACAATTTAACATCTGGTATAGAAACCAAAATCATATTCTAGCTATTACGGCCGCTTAGTTGGCCCTGGACTTCAGATCCTAAACTGAAAATCTCCCCTGTATTAGTTGCTGAGTTCAAAGGCCACAAAACAGTGTACACATTCAGTTTCATGCTGTTGATGATAATATCATAATATAAACCTTACAGTACCTTACAGGATCCTAAACTATGGGAGCTATTTCGTTTTCTTATGGGTAGTGCAGGATTTGTATCATCAACCCTAGGGTGTCGGGCTTGGGTTTAGGGGTTTAGGGGTTTAAGGGTTTAGGGGTGTCGGGTTTAGGGTTTAGGGGTTTAGGGGTTTAGGGTTTAGGGTTGTCGGGTTTAGGGCTTAGGCTGTTTCCTTCTCTCACGAAATACAACGAAAAGGGTATTCATTCAGCCAGATATAAGCTATGGAACCCTGAAGCGCCGGCCTTGGCAACTAGAACCATACCAGGAGGCCTTCCCTGATGTGTAGAGACCTGCTCGAGTTTAACGGGGAGGGTTTCGGTAGGTTTAGGGGTTTGGTCAAGATGTTAACGACTGGTTCACCAAGCTTGAAGGCTTCAGGATTTGAAGGTTTAGGGCAAGGTCGGAGTCTAGAAGGCTAGATTGTAGCGGCTCATAATCCTGGGGACTGAATACCCTAGCCCAAAAAGCCGTTAACCTTTTAATTACAGCAGGAATATATAAGCCCCAAAAGGTTAGAGGTTACCTACTCAGCCCCTCGGCCTCGGTCATCAGGTTAGTCTGAGGCATAGACCTTTAGATTTCGAGCTTCGGGCCTCTAGGCTTCTTAGTCGAAGGTCTCGGGTGTTTGACTTGGAGTTTCGACGTTAAGCCTTAGAAGGGCATCTCGCGAAAATGCGGGTCCGAGTTTAGGAATTATAGGGTTTAGGGCGGGTCCGAGTTTAGGGTTTAGGGTTTAAGGGTTTAGAGGTTTAGGGTTGAGGTATGGCAAAAATATGTTAATTAATCCCTCACTGCTGAACCAGTTGATATTGCATGCGTTGGTTGACAGCTCCAAAGTTAGGATTCTTCGATGCGGAAACAAAGCAAACACAGGCAAATGATCTTGGAGGCCTCACATAATGCCTCGCGATGGAAGACCTTCGCTTAATGTAGGACCTGAGCAATTCGACTAGGCGACTATAGGGTTAAGGGTTTAGGGTAACCCTAAACCCTAAAGCACCCCTGCATTCAATGCAGGCTCCTTTACCATGCCACGATTTCACCGCACAGTTTCTCAGACAGTATAAAACTGCAGAAATTCCTATCGCGGGGTTGGGTGGGGGGGGTGCGGCCTTGACGAGTCCTTAACCCTAACCCACAAACCTCAGGTTTTTTGATGCTTCGTTCCTTAAGGACCAAATGACCCTTGAAAGTAGGGACCCTATAGAATTAGACTATGAATCCCCTGTATGGTGTATAAACCCTAAGCCCATTTAGGGCTCTGTTCGTCCTTAACCCCTAAACCCTAAACCCTCCTTATAAGAGCCCTTAAAGGGACCCTAAACCCATTTAGGGCTCTTTTCGTCCTTAAGGTTGGTCCTGGCCCTGGGGGGTCTTGTTCTGTGCTTGCTTGGGGCCTTGGCGCCTCGAACTCTGACGAACTGGTGGGGAGGGGGGGGGGGTTTAGGGTTTAGGGTTTAGGGGGCCTCGAATTCTGACGGACTGGTAGGGTTTAGGGTTTAGGGTTTTGGGGGGTCTCCTGTTTAAAGCCAATGCCAGGAACCAAACCCTACACTCGGGGCCCTAAGCCCAAACCTTGGGTTCAAGAACCTCGTCATGGTGAAACATAAGAGCCTTGCTAGTCAGAAGAAGGTTCTGCGGTCTACTCTAATATAGTTGAAGAGATGGTTGATGTTTATGAATCAGAGGACCTAGACCGCAGACGATTTGTGCAACGACAGTGTGTCGAGCAGGGAACAGCGGGGCGGGGCCATCAACAAAAGCATGCTCGACACAACACAGAGGAACAACTTCCCTCACAATGACTTAGTCCGTTGGCCAGGGTGGCTTGAAAGTTTAGGGTTCAGTTCTTTTTGACCCAAGGGTTTGCAGTCCAAAACCATGAGAATCCTACTGCCTCAACCTTAAGGACCAAAAGACCCTTAAAAGTAGGGGCCCTATACCCTGATACTAAGAATCCCTATATGGTAATATGAACCCTAAACCCTTTTGGGGCTCTTTTCGTCCTTAAGGCACTCTCACTCTGCAGCAAGGAAGATGCACGGCGCCTCTGCCCATTTCGCTTTGACAAAGCCAACGAAGTCATCCACGATTTCCTGTCACTGTCATCCCCAAGCCTACATACCTTCAACATACCCTGAAACCCAACACCCTCTGGACTCAACCTACAAACCCAAAAGCGATGAAACCCGCAAACCCGAAAAATCGATTTAAGCCCTCACATCTTCAGTCGGGCTTTTGGGACATGCAGTGGAGGGTTGCTAAGCTACTGACTCCCTCCATCCTTACTTATGAACCAAAGTATATTGGTAGTTCCCTTTTCGGACCCCCAAATTAGTATGGCCCCCTTATCAAGAGGACTCTAAAAGGGATCCTACTTTGGAGAACTATCCATATACTATTTGGGCAAACGGGCCCTTTAGAGAAACAAACTCGCCTTCAGGGTCTTGAGGCTTAGGCTCTGCGTCAGCTTGGGCAGATAGAAATCCTTAAGGACGAAAAGAACCTTAAAAGGGTTTAGGGTTCATACACCATATAGGGATTCATAGTAGATGGGTATAGGGCCCCAACTTTTAAGGGCTATTCGGTCCTTAAGGATTGCACCACGCGCGTCTCTCCGACGCGCTGAAAGTCGCTATGCTCCACTTCCCAAAGAGCCCAATACCCCTTAATTATGGAATATGCCTTGAACTATAAGGGGCTTAATATTATGATTTACGGTATATTCCTCAATTAAGGGGTATTGGGCTCTCTGGGTCAGTCCCAAGCATCTGCTTTCGCTGCTGCTAGTCTCTGCCTCGGTTACTTTAGGGTTTAGGGTTTACCAGAAGGGCCGCTGCTCTTCCAACGCTGGGAGCATTCCATCTCTTGGCAACCTTCCAGTGGTTGCCAGGAGCACGGTGTTCTTGAAGTTGATGTCGTAGATGTTCTTCTCCTTCATGTAGGAACTGGTCTCGTCGGCGGTCTCCGTGGCTGACTGTTTGCTCAGACGTGATTTACTGTAGAAGTGCATGAAGGCCGTGGGTGCTCTTGGCTTTCGCTGCCTTTTCGCTGCCCTAAACCCTAAACCCTAAGACCTAAACCCTAAACCCTAAACTTCAAGCTTCCCTGCAAGGTTCTCTACCCTAAACCTTAAACCCTAAACCTCACGCTTCTCTGCAGCTTTCTCTGCAAGGTTCCTGCTTCAGCCCTGGTGCTTTGGCAGGGGGCCTGCCCTGCTCTGGAGTCATCGGCGTCCTCAAGGGCCTGCAATAACAGGAGTGCGTTGCAGCAAAAAAGTCTTTCGAAGGGCCTTGGGGTTTAGGGTTTAGGGTTGAGGGTACTGTAGGCTCGTCTACTAGACCCTAATATGACATAGAACAGGACCCTACCAAAAAGCAGGTTTGTAAACCCTAACCCAAAACTCCAAACGCTGAACCACCTTAAACGCCTAAACCCCTAAACCCCGAAACCCAAAACCCCAAAACCCTAAACCCCTAAACCCCTAAAACCTAAAACCCCACAACCTAAAACCCTAAAACCCTTAAAGCCCTAAAAGCCCAAAACCCTAAAAATCTCCTAAAACCCAAAACCCCACAACCTAAAACCCTAAACCCTTAAAGCCCTAAAAGCCCAAAACCCTAAAACCCCGAAGCCTCCCCGCCTGGAAGCTTTCGAAGTAGCCCCGCGCCCCATCCGACTGACCAAAGCCCTGGGCATCTAATGCCAGGGTCCTGGGAGCAGTTCTGTAGGGTTTAGGGTTTAGGAGTTAGGGGTTTAGGGTTTAGGAATTAGGGGTTTAGGGCTTAGGGTTTAGGGATTTAGGGTTTAGGGTTTAGGGGTTTGCAGTGTAGGGTTTAGGGGTTTAAGGTTTAGGGGTTGGGGTTTAAGGGGCTCCTTTGACTGGGTTCCTGGTTTTGAGCTCCTTTAAGGTCCTTTGATAAGTTCCTTTGATTGGTTCCTTTAAGGGCTCCTTTGTTTGCCCCTATGTAGTGGCTCCTCTGTGGGTTCCTTGACAGAGTTTCGGGGGTTTGGGGTTTTGGGTTTAGGGCCTAGGCTTTGGGGTGCAGGGCTCTGGGTTTAGGCTTTAGGCTCGAGGCCGGATTTTCCGTTATTCTGTTGCCAACCTTTTTGGTCGTGCTCTTCGCATTGCTCTGAGGGAGGACTCTTGTTGTGAGCATCTCCATGTTACTACCGCTCTCCTGACAAATATCGTCCGTCGACTTCCGCCTAAACCCTAAACCCGAAACTAAACTAAAGGAAACTACAGGTGGGGAGTTTAGGGTATATAGGGCTTCTATAAGGCTTCTATAAGGTATATCAACCTTCTATAAGGCCCCTACAACGGTAACTACCCACCTGAACATGTCCTAGACTTAAGGCTTCAACTACCCCGTGCTCTAGGACTTTAGGGCCTTTGTTGGGAGCGAGAAACCATAAACTCTAAACCCTAAACCCTAACCCTAAACCCTAAACCCATCACCAAAGATTACTTGGACCGCTGGTGTTAGAACATTGGCCCCTGTCGAGAGCAGGCGACGAAGCCACCAAAACCCTAAGGTCTAGGGTTTAGGTTTAGGGTTTAGGGTTTAGGTTTAGGGTTTAGGGTTTAGGGTTTAGGGTTTAGGCTTAGGTGTAGAGCCACCTGTGAAAACAGTCTGAGATGGGGGTTTGGGGCTTAGCGTCTGGGTGGCAAGCATAAGCGGAGTTGTTTCAGATTTGCCTACGAAGCCCTAAATAAACCCTAAACCCTAAACCGCAGATCCACAATAACCTGTAAAGCCTCCAAAGTTAAGTCAAGGAAACCCCGGAACTGCTCTACACCCGAAAACCTAAACCCTAAACCTTAAACCTTAAACCCTAAAGCCTGAAGCTCTAAACCTTAAACCCCAAACCCTAGACCTTAAACCCTAAACCCTACACCTTAAACCCTAAACCCTAAACCCTTACAGCCCCCAGGGTTCTGGCGCTTGCCAATGGAAACCCGGGACACTGCCGGGGGGAAATGTGCCGGGGTTCCGACAAGCACCCAACGGCAGCAAGACGTACAGCCAGAGCATTGTACCTGGAGGCAGCAAAGCACAAGCCCTTGTGTCTGAGCGTGTAGCGTTTTTAGCAGGGCTTATACAAACCATACACGCGGAAAAAGCAAATTAGGTTACTTAGTAAACAGCTTGACTCGACGATGAAACTGGCAAAAACCCAGTCCAGGATGTGGGCTTGGGCACAACCTGAACTCTAATCCTGTTACAAAAAAACGCAAACAAAACATCTTTGAGAAGATCATTATACATGACGCAAAAACACCACACTAAAAAATCTAGAGGCAACCTTAGATTTTTACCACATTAAAAAACGCAGAGGCAACCTCTGAAAGTTTATTGCAGCGAAAGTCCCGAAGTCTTGAACCTGACATGCTGATCCAGTTTGGACTCCGTTTGGACTGTTCGTTCTGAAGTACCGAAGTCTGTAACCGCTCTAGGGTTTGGGTTTGGGGTTAGGTGTTTAGGGCTTATTAAGACAAAACCGCTGAGCTACGCCCCGAAATAAGCGACGCGCACGCACACGCACACGCACACACACACACACACGTGTGTGTGTGTGTAAATATACATACATACATACCTACATAC
>CAJNJA010073609.1:5613-21856 GCA_905231915.1 Symbiodinium necroappetens | reverse complement strand
CGTGAAGCATCCCCCTCTGCGACAAGAGGTCCGGATTGGACCTTTTGCTGCAGCGGCAGAAGCATCCAACCGTAGTGGTGTGCAGTACGAAGACTACGGCCGTCACGAGGTAGAAACGTAAACTCTCTCAAGCGGCAAGAACGGAAGAAAGGATCATGCTTGTAGATCTCTTGCGAATTTTGCGACATTGATGCAAAAGCTCGCAAACAGAAGTCACCACGTTTCCACTTCTGCCAAAACGAAGCGATTTGCCCACCAAGGCCACTGCAGGATGATCCGGAAGAGCAGGTGCAGCCTCAAGCTGGCTGCTTCCGGGATGGACTCAGAGTTTGCATCTACAGGTTGTCTCCCGCCTTGCTCGCCTTTGGCGACAACACGTTAGGGAACAGGGTGAGAAGCTCGGGCGAGCTTAATTGCCTCGTGCAGCTTGCCTCGAGTCATGATGTCTCGCCATGACTCAGTACGGCCCAAGGGAAGGGGCCAGGTCCGAAGGACCGCCAAAGGATGCCGAAGCTGTTTGGCCCGGCTTGGCTTGGCCATGGCCCCGAGCCTTCCTGGCGAAGTCTTGCAGCCGGTCCTCGAGTTCTTAGGCACCAGCCTTTCCACTGCCGTGCCCTGTTGCCACGGCACATCGCAAGCAGCCTCGCAAGGCAAGAGCTGAGGGCATCAAGGGCCGGAGGTAGCAAAAATTGGAGTCAAAGCATGTGCAGAGAAGATGTGTGTTGGGAAGGCCTGGAATTGCCACAGCGATCCACAGATCCCCACTATGCCAGCTCCGACCTTGCAACAGGAAATCAACGACGAGCCTAGGAATGAAAGCAAAACCCGAGACTCCGTGACGGCGAGCTTGGAATTCCTAGCAACCTCTCAGCTTGAAGCTGACGTGTGTTTCACTCGTAGCCTTTCTGCAGCTTTGGCCACAAGTACTGTGGCGGACGTTGTGTTTGGTCAGGCTCGTAAGGCAAGTTCCGGCGACCGTTTGAAGCAAATTCCCTACCCCAACAGCTTTGTAGAAGATGAAGCGCAAAATTGCAGCGTGCGGACTACTCTCTTGACTTTGAAGGTGATGCAGCGGTGTTTCGACCGTTGACTTTCTGCAAATCTGGGCCGAGTCCTGGCGAGAATGCTGGACATCGGGATCAGCTGCCCAGTTTGAAGTTACATGAGACATAGACAATCTGGACAAGCAGGGAGAGAGTGAGAGATCCCTCCGGCCTCAGAAAGGAAGAGAGAGAGGCTTTGGGGAACGACTGCCGAAACACTCTTCAAGCAAAACCGTAGGAACTAAGCGATTCCTGCGTGATGAGTCAATGAAACCCTCATTTCAACAGTTGTTTTGGTTGCGTGTGCTCTAGCGTTGCCCTGTGCAGAAGAAGCAGAAGAAGAAGGAGGAGAAGAAGAAGAACGAGACACAGAGAGCGGCTTTCCCACGTCGTTTGATATTGCAAGTTTTTTCTATCTGGTATTCTTTTTGTTGCCTTGTGGATCTCTTTTCCAGTGGGGAAGGATGACGCGACCTCACGGCACTCACAAGCTTTCAGGATCGTCGCCACTGGCCAAAGCCGCCTAATCCTGCAACTGAGCTGTTTCTGTGCAATCGGAACTGATGCTTCATATGGAGGCCAATGACAAATGGCAAACCTCAGTGCCACTGGCGACATCTAGTCACCATTGTATCGACTGCTTGTATTTTGTGTTCCCGAAGGTGACCGGTGTGCCCGGATCGAACGTACCTGCGGGTTTGCGGTGTTCGTGTGGCGATGTCCGATTACGATGATGAGTTTGGGGAAAGCATATGTGTAAACGCCCTGTCACTCCCCCACAACGTTTCGGGGGCGCCTGGAGCAAGGGAGGGAGGGCCGCACCCTCTCTTCTTACCATTGTGAAAGAGAGGACCTGTACCCTGAGCAAGCAAGCAAGCAAGACAAAGGGCGACAGAGAGCGACAGAGAGGAAGATATTTGGAATTCTTGTCAATGTCGAAAAATCTTTGCGGAACATGGAGTGACAGTGAGATGAAGTGAGGCTTGCAAGGTGCGGACATGTGGCTCGAATTCGGCATCCGGAGCTCACTTGGCGGGATGTGGCCAAGGCATGGAGTACATGCACCAACATGCGGCAGGCGTCCTGTCAGCGAGTCATCTCCGGTTTGCGGTAGGTGCTGGCCACACTCGACGACTGCCCGGTGTGGTGGTCAGAGGTGCCATGTACTGGAGCCGTGCCGTCCCATCGGCAGGGTCTTGCGCTGTGCGGTGCGCCGGGGCCGCACCTCGTCTTACAGGAAACGTTGCCGAGCCTATCAAAGTCTCCTGACACTCCGTGGCCCTGAGGCAAGAAAGAGCTGTACTCTTTGGCGGTAATACCTCGGTACGAGTTGCTGGTGGATGGCAATCTTCTCCAACTCTTTGCATGGTGGACCTCCCACCGGATGACTATGGTACTGCTGATGCCTCAGTTGCAAGATTTGCACCAGCCATGCAGAGCAAGCAGGTGCAATCACACTGCATGAAGTAAGGTGAAGTTCACAACCATAGAGCCCAGCAATCCTTCAACACCGTGGCCTTGTTCTCGTTGGGGCGCGACTCTCACAACGACTTCGCAAGCCCACCCTGCTGGGCCAGCATTACTTTGGGGTGGGTGGAGCCGTGAAGGTGACACGGACATTCCATGGATGCTGCGTTTTCAGCCAGATGGCCCACGGTGGAGTGAGCTTCGCTGCGAGAATCGCCCGCCGGCAGCTGCTTTCCACACGGCGACAGGTGCAATGACGGGACTGCTCATGACTGCTAGGACAGTGGGGGTGAATAGGCGTGGGGCAGACCATACATACAGGTTGCCGTGATGAACGCTCGCCAAGTTAGCACGGCAGCTGCAGACTTTGCCGCTGGAAACCGACATACTGAAAGGGTAACTGTGCAGTTCCGTAAGCGCTCGGCAGGCTTGCCGGACAAAAAGAGGTTGGCATTGGTTGGTGGTCTGGGAAACGGCAGTTCGCGGGATGCTGCAGCTTGGCCGAGAAGCAGTTTTTCTACGCAAATCCACTCGCCTAATTCCATGATGCAGCAGCACGGTGCTAGGTCTGGACCTTTGATTCTTCGACGGAACGGTTTCACAAGCTTTGCGATGGTGGACCTGCTCCAGCCGGGCATGTGGCAGCTGCAGATGATGAAGCTCAGCGCCTGATCGTGTGCTTCGGGGTGAGAAGGTCACAGTCGACTGCTGAGTCAGAGTGCGATCTGCTTACCAAGTCTCTTCTGATACACCATGCCTTTTGTGCTTCTGCATCTCGCCATCTGTGTTTGAACTCTCACCTTTGTGAGGCCTTTCGTTGAGGACAACTTCATGAAGACCACTAGCGTTCTGGACTTGAGGATGGGGCGCTGGGATCCTGATGCCTGGAAAGGTGTAGGAGACCCAAGTGATCAAGACGCCGCTCCTGCAGCCCCGTTGGCTCGCCGGATGCTGCCGCTGCATCCCTGGGGCACCGAATCATCGTCTCAGGTGGGTACAACGATGAAGAGTTCACATCTCTTGAAGACACATGGTCTTTCAACATGCGCAGCGGCATGTGGGCACAGATGGCTGAGCAGGGTGCGCCTCGCATGGAAGGCCATAAAGCCATCCTTAGTGGCTTAGACATGTTCACTTTCGGTGGTCATGCGCTGTTGGGTCGATTTCCACGCCCAACGGTTTCTGTACATAGACTGTCCTTAGGGAAAGCCGACCCGCTGCGACTGTTCTCTGACACTGATGAGAGCAGGCAGCTTTGCAGACCAGAGATGGATAACCCTTCACAGGGTTACCCCGTGCCAGGTCCAGAATAAACTGCGACAGCATAATCTGAGCATCTTCGCCGCTTCGGTACAAAAGAATCAAAAGAACTTGCGAGGTGGTGGTGGACCGGACCTCGTCAAGTACTCAGAAGCCCCGTGCGGGAAGTCTTGAACCATACTGGAATTGCCGTGACGCCCCGAGTCGGACCGCCTGGCAGCTTCGGCAGAGTACCGACGCTGGGTTCGGTTCCCGGAGTTGGAAGCCTACAAACTGTTCACTTCCTGGCATGTTCTCGCGAGGTCAAGGAGGTCGACGTGGCGCTGGGGTCTGCAACCCAGAGCCCCAGCTGTTGCCTTGTTCAGACGCGACTCTCACATTCTTTCCTGTCTCTGGCTTGTTGCTTCGAGGTCCGGTGGGGCTTCCCGGGCATATTGAAGATGTGCCCACAGCATCGCTGCAAAGCATTCCAAACCCAAACCCTGTGCAACCCAGCTTCGTCAGCCAGGAAGTGCCTTCGTTTACCGAGCTGTGGATTGAGCTGAACAAGTGGGAGCCCTGCTATTTTGCACTTGAGCCGGACTTCCCATAGCGGTCTTGCGGCCGCAGGCGGCCAGCTGTGCAAGGCCACGAGCATCGCAAGATGGTTTCAGGCAAACAGGGATTAGTTCGAGACTGCTAGGACGATCCCGGTCACCCAGATCATCCAGCGATCCCAGAGCAAGGTGCTCCATTTTCCTTAAAGGTCCAAGCCTCGCATGCTCCGTCCGTGAAGGTTTGATGGTTGGTCGCAGGGGAGGAGGCCCCCAAAACAGCAGCCTTGGCGCAAGTAAATCAGAAATTGGATGGGCAGGTCAAGGTGGCATTCGGCGCAGGAGGCTCTCATGTTCTTTCCAGCGAAATCGAAAAAAAAATTGGCGACTGGGGACAGTGCAGAGCAGCGAAGGGAGAGACAGGGGCTAGGCCCAAAGGAGACAAACCACGACAGAACAGGCCGAACACGCTTGGTCCGAAACCTCGCATGCATCCCAATATTGTCCCTTTCTTGCACGAAGGCGTTGCAACTGCTCCTCGACAGCTTGAGCCAATTCGAGGCAGGGCCCAGATACAGATCGGCCGCAAGAGGGTCATTTCAAGAGATGCAGCTTCTTTTGCATGGATCCGTGGGGCACTGGGTGCTACGCTGGCAGGGATAAGAACTCGGAGGATCTCTTCTCCAAGAATTCGCAGAAAGGCTAAGCTACGTAAGCCATGAGTACAGGGTTGAGTTCTATATCACGTGTTACCATGGCATACAATCTACGATCTCTCGTCCATTGCTGAACTTAGTCGCTGCGCCAGGGCCGTGCGCTAGGAAGTCGAGTAAAGTCTTTCATGGATCAAGCCTGCAGCACTCTTTCCGAGTCGTGTCGCTGGCGAGCGCTGCAGGCATCTGCAAGCGGGAGATCAATCACGGGACAGGAGCTGTCTGCTTCCATGAGGCCACATGACCGTTGCTGCGAACCCTGTGCCTGTGTCTCCTTGTCTCTGCGTTGGATCTTGGGCCTGAGAGGAAGCATAGCCGAGAATTTTCGATCCAGAAAACTCCCTTCGAAAAGCTTGGGAAGCTGTCCAGCCCCCAAATCTTGCCACCACAGGCCGTTTCCAGCAAAGCGGTCTGGCTCCTTCTGGTTTTTGATCGGTTCCGATTTGCCTGAGGTTGCAACTGGCTGCACAGGCAGATGGGCAGGGTGCGGCAGGACAGTTGGGTGTGGGATGGCCTCAGCCTCCGGTCACAGGATGGTTGGATCCGGCTAACATGGACGGGTGACAGCATGTCCGCAAGCAGCCCAGCATCAAGCAGCGGATGGCTGCTTTTTGGCTGGGCGATTGCCCAAAGGTGCAGATTCTAGACCTACCTACGAATGGTCCTGCTCTCGGGCAGTTCCAGAGCACCCAACTAAACTCAAGTTCTTGGAAGCGATCAGGAGTGGCGAACCTGGCTAATGCTTGGGAGCACGAGAAGGACGGCAGAACCACGGACCGCTGCAGGATCCGCTGTTGGTCAACTTCTGCCATGTGCAGGACGTTGGCATCAGACTGGAGCCTGCGAGACCACCGATTCTGAGGGAAGTGCGAAGAGTCGACAGGGTGCAACATGTGGCGCCGCAGCCCCGCATTGAGAGCCGTGGCAGCAGAGAGCCATTGCACGATGGTGCGATTCGGCTCATCAGGCTAAAACCAGCGCCTTATGCGGCCCCTTTAGCTGACATTGCCCGGAGCCCAGTTGTTGGCAACTAGTTCCTGTAGCTCAGAGATAGGCCGACAATGTGAGAAAGCCGAAACCCCACAACTCCAAATCCCTAAACTCCCAGACTTAATACCCTCAGCCGGAACCCTCAATCCCGGGCCTTTCGGGAAGCTTTCACACAGGCTCTCTCAGGTCTTTGGTTGCAGGGTGCCGGGGGGTCGGGTGTCGTGAACCATTTGTTGCACTGCAATCCGATCACACCAGAACCCAAACACACGTCAGCAACCACAGTTTCCCCAAGCCTCCGTAAGCCTGCAGTGCCTCACCCCCCCAGTGAACCCAGCCCTCTTCAGAACATGAGAATATCCAGAGCCTGCAGAGCGGAGCCTCATTTCGGTGCAGGGCGGCTTCCCGCACCTCAGACAACGAGCTGTGGCTCGGCTGTCAGCGTGGCGGGCTAAGTGACCAGCAAAAGCTTTTGCTTCGTATGTGTTCACTGGTGATGAGCTCTGCCGTAGCCTCGAAAAGTAATCCGCGACGAAGCGCTTTCTGTCAAGGTCTGAGCTGGGAAAACTGAGACCCGTGACGCCGGAGCGTCACTGTCCCAGACCGTGGCCGATTCATGTTGACACTCTTGCTCCCAACTGCGACTAGCAAGTTTGCTGTTTTGGTTTGGCTCAAGAAGTGTTGGCTGGTTTGTCATACTTCCACCGTTGGGTTCCGAAGCCATGGCAGGTGGTCGCACAAAGCGTGAGACCAAAACAGGCACATCCAATGCCGCTTCAGCAACTTGGCGAAAGCCCGCGGGTGGGACATGTAACACCTCATGGCGGAACCAAGGCCTCAGCGGCCCCACTCTCTCGTGAGGATGCCCTGCAAAGCTTGCAGCAGGCATTCGAAACCTTGAAAGCCTTGCCACAAGGCGCTCGGATGCAGATAGCTGCTTTTCTTGACGCGGGAAGTGTTCGACTTGTGGCCGCCTCATGCAGGCAAGGGAGACCTGGACTCCGCACGCGCCCTCTGCCAGCCAAGCGTCATGCGCCATGCCAGCCCAGAGGTGCGGCTTTGGGCCGCGAAGTGCCTTGCGGAGGTGTGGCAAACACCGTGCTACTGGACACGGTCTCAATGTCTGATTCTTCAGCTCCTGTCGGATTTTGATTATAATTATAGTCGCTCTTGAGATGGAGCTCGAAGTGCAGGGGTTGCAGGGAGCAAACTGGGTCTGGGGCAAGCAAGACTCCGGCACGGTGATGATATCCAGATTTTTTTACATTATATGCTTGCGACGATGGACGGCATGAGGCTAAGCCTAAAGCTTCCAGAACCACGTTGCCTGTGATTTTGGTCAGACGGTCGGACCGCTCTCCCCAGTGTGCGACTTGCCTCTGTAAAAACGTATTCTTGTAGGTTTGCATTCTTATGTAAATATGTAATTGTAGCTACGCAGGTATGTTTGTACCCCGCTCTTCTCTCTCTCGCTCTCTTTCTCTCCCCCTCCCTCTCCCAACATGTTCGCATCATTGCGGCCGCTCGTCTGGCGAGCCCCTGTCCCGACGATAATCATCCCTGGGGTGATGGACAACATGTGCTAGCAGCTGCTACCAGTCACTTTAAAGCCACGAACATTGAGATTAGGACGAGCGAGCTCAGCAGTAGAATGTCGAGAACGGAGGTGCTTCGCATCTTCGTGCCTTCCCCGCCCTTTGAGACAGAGAGGCCGGACACGGAACACGGAAACCAGCGCCCCCCTCCCCCCCCTCTTTGAACCATCCCTCTTTGACGTCCGTGACCAGGTTTCGGCCGATCCTGGAGCTTTTCTTGGAGCAGCTGGCATCCTTGAACCCATCTACACAGACCTACGCTTACTCCTTCGGCCTGCTGGAGCGCCTCGAGGAGGCCCACAGTGCAGGTTTTGCCGTAAGTCTTTCTCCCTTTCACAAGAGTCCTTCAGATCCGCGGCTTCATGCTGGTCTTCGACTGTGCCGCTTCCGATGTGGAGAGCCTGATCATTTCCTTGGCCAAGACCTGCATCGGTGCAGCGAAAGCCGCACGACAATCCGGCAGGATTGGTGCGACCGAAGATGCGCAGCGGAGACTGGAAGCGCTGCTGGCACGGTTGCTCTCAGACGTTCTGCTGGAGGACCGGGGCCCGGCTGTGATGTCTTGCCGAGTCCCTAAGCCCCAAGCTCCCCTCGTTTTCCGAGGCCGACGAAGTTCCGCAAGCAGTCCTGGAGCAGCTCCTGGAAGAGATAGTGGAACGGAAGTCTCCCGGAGCGGCGATGGTGAGACAAGTCCTTTCAAACTTCACTACCTTCAAGAGCCAGCGTGTGGCGCTTCCATTGAACGACTTGCTGAACAAGAGCTTGTTCCTCTCGGAGGATGACCAGGCAGAGCTGTCACAAGATCGACTCGAGGGACTCCTCAATGCAACTTACGAGCTGTACTGTATCCACCCGTCTTTGGTGGTGCGGGTGCTTCCCAACTTACATGCAGACTTGCAGTGTGCGAAGCCTGACAGACGGAGAGCGATCACGGCATTCATTGCACAGCTGCTGGCACATCAGCACACGGATTCTTCCGGAGCCGCTTCCTGTGGCATGGCCTTAACTTCATCTTCAGGCATTGCAGGGCTCGTGGAGCGTTTTCAGGATCGCCTCGCTGATGCTGATGACAGAGTTCGCATGACAGCCTTGGAAGGGGCATCTGCCGTGCTGCAGTCCGTGGTGGCGACTGGTTGCCAGGAAGATGACCCTGCCGGGTCTGCAAGTATGGCAGCCGCAGAAAGCATCCGAACCAAGGTGGCACACAGATGCCTGGATCCGAATGATGCCGTGCGACTCCGGGCTGTGGAAATCTGCACACACATTGCCCTCGCCTCCGATGACGGTTTGGCATTCATGTTGCCCAACTTGCCCGAAATCTGCAAGAGGATCCTGGACAAGAAGCCTCGGATTCGCGAAGCCTGTGCGCAGGCCTCTGCACAGCTCTATGCGCAGCATGCCCTGCCTCACTGGCTTAAGGGTGAAGGGCAAAAAGCACAGAAATTGTGCTGGATACCTCAACTTCTGTGTGAAGCTTATTCAGTGTTTTGTGGCGCGCGCCTGGGCTATGTTGCGCAGATTGAGGAGCTCCTCGAACAGCACCTTTTAGGCTGCGGCGCGGGTTTGCCACAGGACCAGCGCGCCCTTGCTTTGGTCGGCCTCTGCAGCTCGGCGCTCGGCGGCCCCGAGGCGGCAAGGCAGGGGCTGGGGATGCTGCTGTCCAAGAAGCGGGATGCCCACAGAGCCCTGCGCCGCTTTGTCCGGGCGCGCCTTGAAAATGCGGCTCCGCTTGGAGAAGCTCGAAGCTCAAGCCTCCTTCCGGGCGAAAGCAACGAAGGCGGGACGCCGGCCGTTCCTTTCGCGGATCTCTTCGAAAACCTGGCAAAGTGGAGTCCCACACTGGACGACAAGTATGCAAGGCCGGAGGCACTCGGACTACACTTACGTTCACTCGATGCTGTCCGGGATAAGACGCTTTGGGCTCATCTGGATCACTTGCTTGATCATGATATGCAGGACAGCACGTGCAAGATGTCCGAGCAGGTCTGTGAGCTTGACCGGCTTCTGCGAGTGCATCGGCTGGGGGAGATCGCTCCCCTGATTCGTCGAGCCCTGATGGCTACGTGGCTGCTTCCCGATCAGGTCGCAGCACTCCTGGATGTTTGGACCGGGCAGGCCGGGGAGGAGGCGAAACTGGCTCCGGACATGGTTGCGGCAGCCCGCACAACCGTGGCCTACCTGCCGCAGTATTTCGTCGGGGCATTCGTCCCCTTCGTCGGCGAGATGGTCAATCTCCTACAGGATTGCAGCCAGGAGGACGCTCAGACCATTCTGCAAGCATTGAGCCGACTTCAGAAGCAAATGGTCTGCCTGGATGGCATGTCTCAAAAGCTTGATGAGACGGGTCTTCCTGAGCTGCTGCTCGAAGCGTTGCATGTCATGGTCCCTCCTTTTCAAAGCTCTGCACGCAAGTTTGTCAGAATTCTGCTGCTGCTCTCTGACGACTGCCGTGCCTCGGTGGTCCAGCAGCTGCTCTCCTGGGCAGACGGTTACCTTCGGGGCGGAGGCGAAGACTGCGAAGGCGAAGTTGAAGCGGGCTCCACGAGGATCGTTGCCCTCCATCTTGCAGCTGCCATTTTGGAAAATGCCGCCGACTGCGGCGAAGCCTGCCGCGACTATGACTGGAAGCCCCTTCTCGAAATCGCCCAGAACATTCTCCTGCACCCACCTGCCGGAGCCTCCGAGTCTGAGTCGTCACTGCAACTGCTGCAGTTTGCGGCAGCGGAGGTCGTGGCGGCAGGCAGCACTGCCTCTTTCTTGGCATCTGTGATGCAAGGATTCCGGTCTTCCATGCAAGGCTCTACGGCTATTGTCCCCGTGACCGACACCAGTCAAGTCTCATCGGACGGTCTTCTTTTGCATCTGGCCTGTGCCTCACTTCGAAGCTTACGGCTTGGCTGCGTGGAGCTCTCATCGGCGTTGCTGGCCCAGCTGTCAGAGACGTGCGGTGATTTGGTGGCAGACGGGCGTCCTGCGAGTGACGGTGACACGCTGCTCCATGCCCTCCAGAAGTTCCAAAAGCATGCGAAGTTGAAGATTGCAGACCGTGCCTTGGCGGCTGTGTGCTGTGACGAAGCCCTGCGAAGTGTCGCATAGAGCGTCCGAGAGAGTGAGCCTAGCACGAGGATTGCGACTTTGCACCACCTTGCCATCCATCTTCTGCTTCGGCCAGAAGAAGCACCGGGATGCGGGGCAGAAGATGCTGCAGGGCTGGCTGCGTACCGCCCAGCAAGGCCTTCCACGGCATTTGCGAAGCTTGATCACGTGGATTGCTGCGAGGCTCTCAACCAGGCTTGCTGGACTTCTCCGTGGCGTGCTTCGTGCATTTCCTGTCAAGGCTTCAGCACGTTTTTGCCGTCGTCAGCTGCCATCGCGTGATTCTCGGAGGCTTCAGATCTTCGAACGTGAGGCAGCAGCTGTGTCGGCTTTTCCAGAAAGCAGCAAGGCAGGGGGCAAGGTCTTTCCCGGCTTCCCTCGTCGCTCGCATGCAAAGCTCCAAAGGCTTATCCATGCTTATGTGTTACTAACTGCTGCGATAGGCGCTGCTTGTAACCGGTTGGCCGACTGCGGCTGATGTTGCTGCATGTTTGAGCCTGCCCCGGGGAGATGATAAGTTGAAGGAGCCAATTCCGCACGAAGGCTGTCTTCACAGGCTTAGGGCTCAACGCAGGAATACAGGGATGCCGGATTCGTGGATTCAAGTGGGTTGTTGACCAAACATCAACTATGCAGCACGGTTCGGATGCTGTTCATTCGGTCGCGGTACAGAGTGGAAACATCTGCAAAATGGTTGGGTGCGAAGCACAGTCTTTCGCAAGGGAGGTGAATGCCTTGCATGGGACATAAGGGGGAAAGGAGAACGGGAACCGGTTGGTTGTTCTGCAAACACCTGCAACTGGGATTGCGCATTTTCTCCACCCCTCGATGCTGGCTGAACCTATCGTTCATGTTCTGCAGTGAGCAGAAGCTGTTTGCACAAAGACTGTCGGCGAGGCCCAGAACAGCTTAGGGCTGCCATCCCATGCACAAGCAACTCCTTCCTGAATGGCCTATTTCGATGCTGATGCTGAAGGCTTGAACCCTCCAGGCCTGTATCCCGCTCAACAGGTGTCCTGCTTCTTCTGCGAAGCTCTGCTGCACTGCGACTCTCAGGGTGCCGAGCTCCTCGGAACGGCTCTGCGGGTCTGCGACCGTACCCGTTATTTTGTCGATCGCGAGGCGGGCGGGGAACCCATGGTGTGCCGGGCCTGTAGCAGTAGCACCTAGACCTAGGATGTTACGCCGTTACGCCCGCTGCCATACTGGACCTCATGACACAATGCCTGGAGGACTGCACATCCTCGGTGAGGACCGCTGCCAGCGTTCTACGGTATGTTGCCGAGAAGCGTTGTCCCGAATTGGGTTTACAAGCTGCAGCATTGCTGCAGGGAGCTGACTCTTGGCATAAGTTCATCGTGTGGCTGCGCATTGGCAGCTGTGCTGAATGCATATCAGTCGGATCCTTCCCACATCGTGTCAGGCTCGAGGCAGCATGCCCGCCCAGCTCTTTGCAGTTGACCCCATCGTTGAGCAGCGTTTGAATGCGGCCATTCTAAAGGATCGCCACAACGAACAGGACCGCCCAAGACCTGAAACCCTGAACTTGTAGCCTGGCACCGGCAGAGCCCAAAAGCTAGTTTCCGTCGGGAGTTCTCTCGTCTTGGCTAGTGGCAGGAGCGGGTGCCGGAGACGCCAGCCCTGCAAGATGTGGGGCAAGCATCGGATTCTTCACCGCAGACTCAGGCAGTGCTTCTGCAAGTGCTTCTTGCCATTGTGTGTGTGTGTGTGTTTCTGCGATCTGGTTCCTGATTCAGCAGGTGCTCAGAGTGCCCGAAGCGTCCATGCTGGAGGATGCTAGTGCCTAGAGCCCAGCTGTCAGATTCCTCGCCTCAAACCGACGCTGCGCAGTTGCTGCTGCGTGTGTTGTTGTCTGGCTTCAGCGTTTCGCTTTTGAGTTACACTGTCGATGCCAGCCCCTCCTGCACTGCTACCAAGGTCCTCACCACGCCCCAGCGACGGCCTAGTCTCCTGAAACGGGGCTCTGGATCCTCACCGCAGACGCCGAGCCCGGGACACTCGGCGAGGTGTCGGTGTTTGGACCTGGACATCAGATTCTGTCCGGAAGGGACCTTTAATTTGGGCTGTGGTGAAGTCCAATCCCTTCTTTCCGGGCTCTCTGCGCGGTGCAGCATCCGAGGCAGCAACAAGCGCAGCCTCACAGGTGGAGCCGTAAGTGCCGCCCTGGCGGCGCAGTCCTCGAAGAAAGCCAAGAAGCAGCGCAGGGCATGCTGAGGGAAGCAAGTTGTCTGGTCTCTAGGTCCTATATCGGGCGGAGGCAAAGGCTTCGGGGCAGATGTCCAGACTTTGAAAGCTATGCGTTTCACTTAAAAAGGATCCAGCTTGAGCTGGTGTTTTGGCCGGGAGTGCACTGGCTTTGCAGTGTGGGGCATCGCCAGTGCCGGGCTGCCCGAGCACCAACAACTCGGATCCGCTCCAGTGAAAGGCGTTGCCAGATGACACCTGCTTATGTCTGTCATGAGCTGCTGCTTCTCAGCCAACGTGATGAATGATAAGCTAAAGACGAGCGTGGCTGTCACTCCGTTCTGGTTCTTGTAGGCCGTTCGATAGAACTTCGAGCTCGAGAGGTGCGGCACCATGTTTTGTGCACCAGCAGTCGCACGACGCGTGCAGTGTAAAATTTGCTGTGTCCTCGAGTTGTTATGCGGCTGCCGAGGTCAAACATCCAAACGGGGTGCTTACGCGGCGGGATGAACACCGTCCAGACCGTGAGCGCCGTGGGCTTTCCCGTTTGCAATCCTTTGAGAGGTGTGGGGGGCCGGTTGGCGTCTGTGTCTATCAGGTCCATCCGCCTTCAATCGACGGAGATCTCGTTCAAGGCACCGAGAGGCCACATATGCCATCGCTGCAGCCGCGCGGTAGTATGGTATCCAAGGACTTCTTCTGTACCCTTGCCAGGTGTCTTTACATCGGTTTCGAGGCCAGCTTTGCTCAAATCGTCTTGGCTGCGTTGGAATGGTTGAGTAGTGTTACAAAGAAGGATCAGATTCGTCCAATACCACCGCTGGACTTTCACGGCTGAGCCCACGCTGTTGAAAACATGGTTGTCTATAGCACGCCGGCCGACCTAGTTTGCAGAAGTCACAGTAAAGTTTTTCGAGGTCCCTGTCAAAGGGATGTTGAGCAGCACCTCGGGATCCATTCAGGTGTGCCCTTGCCTCCATGAAATATCATGAAATAAATGTTTGAGTTTGCTTTGCTCAAGCCTGGTGCCTAGATGCGAAACTTGCATGTTACAGAACTGGATCAGCCACTTCGTCAAAACTTCGTCAGACGTCCTCCTTTCTACTCGTACCTGATTGACTGATGGTCGGGACCCTCGCCACTACGCAGAACAGTCCCTTCCCGACCCAGATCCACCCAAAACCTGACAAACGCCCAAACTCTGCCTCAAGGTACCATAAGACCATAGTGCAAAGAAGATGTGCCATGCATTGGACGTCGGATCTTGGAGAGGCCGAGCTGCGGCGCCGCCTCTCTCAGGTGAGAAAACTTGGGGGATTTCACCAGGGCGGAGTTTCTACCTTTAGGAAGAAACGGCAGCAGGAGACGGAGCAGCGAGAAGCTCTCCTTCATGCGCTGCAGCGGCTCTGTCGATCGGCGGAGTTCTGCCGAGACCGCTTATCGGTGGGGAAACCGGAGCTGCGGCCGATCCTGGACGCACTCCGCCCCGTCGAGCTGCCTGGCACAAGCTGAGTCCAGCTAGCTGCTACCTTTAGCTAGAGACCCCTCCTAGTGCAAGCAACAAAGTTAGAAGACGGACTGCTAGATACTCGTACCGCGAGGCTCGATCTCCAGGAGGCCTCCAAGGTTTGTGCTCTATCGGCACCCACGCAGGCCACGCAGGCTTGGCGTGGCGTGTCCACAGGAGAGACTTGGACTCTTGGATTGCGGTAAGCTTCCCCAAGCTTGCGCAAGAGAGGATTTCGTGATGCGAGGAGCGGGATTTTTAGGGGGCACTATGTAAGGGTCTCCAGTCGGGAGATGCCGCAGGCCGGGGCTGCCGGAAGCTACGATGTGCTGCGGCAGTCCCTGCAGGCTCTTAGCGTCTTGGAGTGCTGGCTGCGGAGTTCACGCCTTCAGCTTGGATCTGAGCTGATCGGGTGAGCGCAGGACATGCAGCAGAAGTGCGAGGAGCTGAGTGCCAACTTGCGCAAAGAGACGGAAGCTAGTGACGTCCTGGAGCAGAGTCTGGCCAAAGCACAGGCAGGAAGCGTCGGAAGCATTGACCCGTCCTTGTCGCGAGATGTGCCGCGCCTCCGAAGGCACGGGTGCGTCGGCTGGACGACCAGGTCCAAGCTCAGGAGTTCCTGGCCTCGCGCCGT
The DNA here is from genome assembly GCA_905231915.1 of Symbiodinium necroappetens. Classification (NCBI taxonomy): domain Eukaryota; class Dinophyceae; order Suessiales; family Symbiodiniaceae; genus Symbiodinium; species Symbiodinium necroappetens. The sequence continues at coordinate 6,813 of CAJNJA010073609.1, read as the reverse complement.
TCTTCTTCGGTTTAGGGCTTGGATTGTGACGCTCGATCGAGAGCGCCTGCATGAACGCGATGACTCCACTTCATGCCTGGTAGCAAGATGATCCCTCACAGCGTGCTTCCAGGGATGCCCTCATCTTCGCAGTGAATCTCACCTCCACCACAGAGTCGCTCTTGAAATGACCCTTTCAGCAGGAGGCCGTGTTGGACCTTCAAAGGAAGGAGCAGGCCTTTCAAGCAGAGCCGTAGCTGCAAGGCCTTCGTTCCCACAGCGTCTTGGTCTTCTTTCGCATCCTGAGCCCACCTGAGGAAAACCTGGTGGAGCTGCAGAGAAGATCCCGATCAGAGGCACATACTGCACATACTGTAGTCGCGACACTCGTTGGCCTGCATGTGACACTGCATGGACCTCGCATGCCGGCATCCGCACCGAGCAACGGTCTGTATGTGGGCGTGCTTCAGCAATTGAGTCTTCTTGAGGCAGAGGCCCGGGAACGAGAACTTCGTCTTCGGCAAGAAGAAGTCCCTAGACAAGCATTGGGCGCGTCCTCTCTCGGATTTTCCTTGCCAGCTCAAAGCCTGACCCTGCTCACATTTCACTGCAATTCGCACTTAGTGTTTGCAGCCCGCTGCTTGCAGAATCAAGGCTTTGAAGCAGCTCGCTGCAAGAGAAAGCCGGACTTCGGCACTCTTGGCCGAGAAGATTCAGAGGCTTCAGAAAGGCCTCAGGTCTGCACAGAAGTCGCTGTCTGGTGTCCGACGCTTGGAGGCATCGGCAGTTGCCTTGGGGCTGCACGATGCCAAATTGACTTCTTGCCTTTACAGCGAGGAACTTCTTTGGACAAAGCAGCAGCGGAAGCCCGACTGCGAGAGTACCTGGATGAAGCGGCTGCGGCGGAGCAGAAGATTTGCGAGAAGCTGAAGCTCTGCTTGCTGCCCGCTTGCACTCCATCCAGTCATACTTCGTGTGACCTCCTTTTCGGCACCTGCCCTTGCCAGGCGGGCGCGGCACTCGCGGCAAGCGGGCTTGGAGGGCCAGCTAAGCGAATTGCATATGCAAACAGCTGCCCAGCAGAAGAGGCACCAGCAGGAGTGCCCCACATCCTGCCTGTAGTTGGAGCATGACCCGTACACGCCCCTGTGTTTTTCTTCACTTTTCAACTGTTCGACTCGGTATTTGGCGAGGTTTCTGTTGTTTGGAGCACTTCGGATT
>CAJNJA010073598.1:0-21857 GCA_905231915.1 Symbiodinium necroappetens | reverse complement strand
GGGGGCACCATATATATATATATACGCATACACACACATACACATCGACACATACATGTATGTATATATATATATATACATATACATCTTATGTTTCACCCCTTTAACTCCGTCTACAAAACCTTTGCTTCCAAGGCCGGGCAAGTTCAGATCAGTGAGGAGACGCTCCGGGATCAGCTTACCAAGCAGTGTGAGGCGACGGCTGCGGTTTGTTTCGGGCTTGCAGAGTTTAGGGTTTAGAGTTTGGGGATGATTCGATTGCTTCACAGGGTTTAGAGTTTAGGGTTTAAGGCTTACCGATATGCAATGGCCTCAACGGCTGAGGGGTTTAGGGATGATTCAAGAGACTGTGGGTTGCGAGTTTCCGGTTCACAACTTAGACTGGTTTGACAAAGGACACAGATGGTTTCGACAGCCTTAAATGGCTGCTCAACTTGAAGCATGTCGCAAAGACATGACACGGGGTAAGTATCTTCGAACAGGCTCCGGTCGACCATGAATCAAGAGGAGGCGAGCGACTGCATGTCAGGACTCATAACTGTCGTCGCTGGTAATGTGGAGGCAAGGATACTGTAAATCCATCCCTGGAATGGGTTGCTGAACGACAGCAATATACGGTGTTTTAGTTGTGTAGATATGTGCATATATATATACACACATACATAGACACGGAGAGAGAGGCAGAGCCATAGAGAGAGAGAGAGAGAGGCACCAACCTACTGTCTGGGTACCTGAGCTTCCCTTCGGGAGTTCCCACATAGTGGTTGGATTACCTGCTCTGGGGATGTGTTTTCTAGATCCTTCAAAGGGTCTGGGGTAGGTCACTATTCTACCCAGGCTTCAACACAACTAGTGCAGCTATGCTTCCTGAACAGCAGAACAGGAGAGAAAGCCCACGAAATCGACAATCTCAAGGGAGACACCATGCACTCAACAAAAACAAGGAAGAGCAACAACTCGCTAAAGTCCGATTGGCCCTCAACTCTAAACCCGAAAGCCTTCATCCGCTTTGGATTGGTGACTCCCTAACCCCCCAGGTACCTACTATATAGGGTACTAGAGCCTCCAGGGCCCTATATAGTAGGTACCTGGGGGGTTAGGGATTGGCCCCTCTGAACACCTCGCATGGACCCCCGCGCATCCTGCGGAGGTCTTCGAGAAGCTCAGGCAGCTCCAGCAAGAGGTCCGGTCCCTGTAAGCTCTCCTTTTAAGGGTAAGGGGGTTTAGGCTTTAGGGTTTGGGGGCTTAGGGTTTAGGGTTGAGGGTTTAGGGCTTTAGGGTTTAGGGTTTCGAGTTTTGGGTGAAAGGGCCGGGTTCCTTCAGAGGGCTTCGGTACCCCAAGAGCCTGATACCCCTTCATATCAGGCACGAGAATTGAGGGCTGCTGGTGTAGCCTCGAGGGATGATGTGTGCCCATCCCCGTTCAAGGAATGCAACCTGGGGTGTTTAGGGTTTGGGGTTTCGAGGCCACAATAAAAGATTCATGAATCCATAGGTAGGAAAGCCTGTATAGACATGGTGCCTGGCTACGGGGGTCTGAACAATGGATAAATTGTAAATTCCTTGGCAGTCCCTGTCTCATTATAGTGATGCTGCAACACCCCCGTCCCCACTTCCCGAAGGCTGTTTCAAACCACTCAGGCCCTAAGCCCTAAACTCTAATATTTAGTTTATGGGCTGTTCCTTCTGTGATGGTTCGGACCTTAGGTCAGCAGCAGAGAAAAGGAGAGGGCATGTGTTCTTGAAGGGTTCCGGTCTAAGGGTTTAGGAGTTTTCTCGTGCCGTTGTGCGGGTTACGGTTTAGGGACTGAAGTCCGTTTTGTTTGAGTATCCTGGGGACTTAAAACTGCGCAGATTTTGCCCATGCTGGTTCGGATCGTGGTCATGCCTTGGTCACCTGAGGTCGGGTTTGGTCTCGGAATCACGTTGAGGGAAAGCAAGAAGTTTCCAGCTTGGGGCTTGAGCAGCAATATAGCCTCAATAATTAGAGCAGTGTTCTGGGGTACAGTGAGGAATGGCCTTGGCTTTTATTCATGTGCCTTCGTAGTTTTTGTCCTCTGTCCCCATTCACATTAGTCCGGTTGTTGTGTTTGGGGTGGAGTCCTTGCCGCACTGAAAAAAAAGGACAAAGGGAATCCTTGTCTTAAAGGGTTTGCCACGGAAACTATGCATTATGCTTTGCACCTTGCTTCGGACGCAGAGACAATGACAACAGCTAGTACAAGCAACCGAGTCTCAGAAGGATTCTGTCCTTTGCCCCATCTCCCTGCTAAATTCAGAGAGCCAAGTCGGCTTTCTGGGAGCTTCTAAGCCCCAAAAATTAAACATACAGTGGCGTTGGATGCCAACCAAGCAGAACAAATGGCCTGGGACCTGCTGCAGGCATTGGGGACGCTTGGATCTGGTTGTTAACCGTATAAGCCCTAAACCCAAAACCCCTAAACCCTAAACCCTAAACCCTAAACCCCTAAACCCCTAAACCCCTAAACCCTTAACCCCCACACCCTAAACCCTAAAACCCTAAACCCCTAAACCCCTAAACCCCTAAACCCTAAACCCCTGAACCCTAAACCCTGAACATCCTGGGCTACGGCGACGTGCGCAGTGCGCATCGTTGTCTCGTCAGGCCGAGGCTTCCTGCCAGGACGCTGGAGGCAATCACCCAACCCTAAGGGTCCATGTATTATCTATTATATATATACATATATATATATGTATTATATAGTATATAGTATATTATATATATATAATATATCTTCTGTATGATATATATTTTATCACATAACCCAAGTAGTAGATACTTTGGCCTTAAAGTAGTCCCTATTTGGGTACTTTGGGGCCAAAGTATCTACTATTTTGGCTACATGGACCCTTAGGGCAAGAGATGCTTCCCGCAGATACGGTCTGACCACAACGCAAGGATTCAACGACCTAATGTAGGAACCTGATTAAGAATCCCTGGGTCCTTATTAGGGTTCCTAACATGAAACGTAATATGTTTGGGGTTATAGGGCCAGGGTTTCTTCATTAGTTTTTAATCTCTTAGGTCAAAACTCTAAGCATGTCAATGGTATGGTGTTCAAGATTTCCGGCTTCGGTTAAGGTTACCCATAGGCCCCTAAGTAGTTTCTTTTTATGGTTTATATTTAAAATCCTAGAAGGCAATCCCAAAAAGGAACTACTTAGGGGCCTGTGGCCCTGTGGTTAGGGATTGGGCCGCCCGGGCTCCTGTCCGCACAGCCGGAGCCAGGGAAATTCAGAAACCTCGTCTAAGACGTTAAAATGTTCCGCCACCCTATCATAAAGACCCTGAGTAGTGGACTTAAGCCCCCCCAAACCCCAAGCCCCTAAACCCTAAACCCTACACCCGAAGCTCATGAAAGCTCGAGGCTTCGGTAATAAACCCTAAACCCTAAATCCTAAACCCTAAACCCTAACTGCAAGCGCAGGTGGCTCAGCGCCACGGCATGTCAGAGGAGCGCTTGGAAGAGCTTCAAAAAGCAGCAGCAGAGGCCAGGGCTCAGGATCTGGGGGTTTCGGGGTTTGGAGTTTATGGGGTTTCGGGTTTGGGGTTCAGGGTTTAGGGTTTCATGGTTCAGGGTTTAGGATTTAGGATTTAGGGTTCAGGGTTCAAGGTTTAGGGTTTAGGGGGGGGGAACTTTGGTCTTAGGACGTAGGGTGTGGAACAAGGCCCTTAAATAAAGTACCAATATTATTCTTTGGGAGTCCTTGTGAAAGGTATGCCATATTAGTTGTTTTCTTACCAGACCCTATTCCAAGTATTAGAGACCCTACTCCAGGCTTTGAGGGTGAGGGTTTTGGGTGCGGTGGTACCCAAAAAGAAGGGACTTTACGGTAAATCACACCAAGCAGCCCTGACCTTGATCTACGCCTGAAGCCGCAATCCTTGCGGAATTTCACGGGTATCGCCCTGCTTGGGATGATGAGGGCTTTAGGGATGCAGGGTTTAGGGCTTTAGGGGTATAGGGCTTCAGGGGTTTAGGGTTTAGGGCTTTAGGGGTTTAGGGTTCAGGGCTTCAGGGGGTTAGGGTTTCGGGCTTTAGGGGTAGAGGGCTTCAGGCCCGGCGGGTTTTGAGCTCAGGATAGAGGTTTTTGGCGAGGTGCTTGGCCAGTCGTTCCAGTACATGGTCCTTAGAGGCAATGTGGATCCTTGCGATTAGGGCTGGGGGCTTTCATGAGCTCTGCAAAGGATTCCAAAAGTAATATAGGGGCCATAATAATTAGAATAGGGCTGTGGGGCCTTCATTATACTTCTAATAACGATAATAACAATAATAATAATAGTAATAATACTACTAATCATAATAATATGAGCCCCCCCACAATAATATTGGTAGTTCTTTCGACCCCTATGTTAGGTCATTTGCGTTTCCAGAGGAGGGCTGAGATTTTTTATCTGGCTGTGCGCCCTGGTCCCGAGAGCCTGCGAGTTCACCATGCCGACCGGAACAACGCGGGTGATACGGTTGATGGTATAAATCCTGCATTACCGATAATAAGGAATAGACCCTAATCCCTATAGTTTAGGGTCCTCAAGGTCATGCAGGATTTGCATCATCAACCGTACGAGTCTAAATAAGTAGAAACGGGTTTGCGGCATAATCTACGCCAGCTTTACGTTTTTGGGTTCTGGAGGTGATTAGGGGGGGTTTATGATTAAGCACTGCTCGAAGGATTCACACACAAAGCCAACGATAATCAAAAAGGTTCAATCATGATGAGTTTCTTCGAAGTAGCATGAGTGTAGTACCAGTCATGAAGGATGTGTATGTAATGTACGTCTCTACCGTCTCTAGCCATGCTGCACATTTTTTGTTTGTTTGTTTCTGTGCGTGTGGGGAAGGTGAGAAGCACAGTAACTGCAACAGATGTATGCGGCTTGTATGACAGCAGCGCCCGCGACGATGAGCATACACCCACCTGTGCGGAACTAGTATTGCGCAGCGGCCGCCTATGCACAATGGAGCTGGCTTCACCGCAGTCAAAGATATACAGAGGGTCATAGGCCAAATACTGCAAAATACCTGCATTGCTACATGCACAGCCGCATAAGAGTGAGATGCGCTGTGCATAAGGTGCTTTCAGACACCTGCGCAACCTGTCGATTCTGCCATGCTTGTGTTTCATCAGCCGGCGATCCAAACAAAGGAGCCATGATCATAGCCGCGGTACTGGAACTTGCATTAAGAAGCATTGCAGTGTAAGAGAAGCAGGGATAGCAACAACTGCAGCATGCACGAATCATGAAAACAATAGACCTAGAATCCCAACCTCGAGACTTTCAAATCGAAACCCCCGCTCCCGCCCCTAGACCCCTAGACCCCAACGGGATGTGCCCGGAGCTCGGCCCACGAACTTCTCGCAGGATCCAGAAGTTCGGTCGTATGAAACAGGCGCGGCTTGATGATTGTGTGTGTATATATATATACACACACAAACAAATACACAAGTAAAAAATAAGAAAGTATACATATACACACCCACAAAGTGCTATTGGCTTGGAACCTTTTAGGCCCCCAGGGAGCCTCTGCTGGAATGGAATAATGGAATACCTTCAATCATAGGCTTGAGCTCTTTGCGAGTTGAACCGTAGTCCTCAATTCAGTAACGTAAGATTGAGCTCCTCATGATTTGAGGTAATTCCTGAAACAAAGGGTTTTGGGCTCTCTATGCCGTAAGTTGTGAACTCTAAACTCACTCCATGGAGGATATTTTTTCCTTGGCCTTTTGCGAGGGTCCAGAACCACAGAATTTAGATTATCAAGGCTTGTAAATATTAGGCCTAAATCCACATTTCGTCACGTGTTTGGCGAACTTTGTCCTTATGTGTGTGTGTGTGTTTTTGTGTTTCATTCGTCATTGTTTTTATTTGTCATTTTTTGTTTTTTGTTATTTTGGTGATTGATTTAATTTCCGGTGCTGGCTTTCTGCTGTTCTTTGTCGACAACATCGCCGAGGCCAGCCTGCCCTGCACAGTGAGTGTGTCAACATGCTTGGCACGTCTAATAATGCAAAACCTTGCCTATGTCGATGAACCGCACCCTGTGCCCGGTCTTCTTCATCCAGTACATCATCGAGCTTCTTCTTGTTCAACAATTTTGTTTTTAAAGTTCAAAACAATGAAACCTTTAAAGTTTTAAAGGTTTTCAATTTTAAATCCGTTTAGAAATGTTTTAACTTTTCTGGCTTAAAAACACATATCAAAAAGCTTTATTCCGCTTTTATTTGCCTGGATTTGTCTCTATTTTCTGCATTTGTCTATAATTGTTTTTATTCGTCTTTTTTTGACGCTTATTGCCACTATTTGTCTTTATTTGTCATTATTTGCCTTGACTGTCAACAGAGCGTCGTGGATCTACGCCTTGTGGTTCTTGACCTTCGCAAACGGTCAATGATTTTCCCAGGAAGCTACTACTCCCGTTTGGTGTTTAGGGTTTATGTTTTAGTGTGTCTTTGTTCGGATTCAGGCCAGCGTATTCGTGACGAGGAAGTAGTGGACGCCTTTTCACACTTGCTGCTGCAAAGTTGAGGTGGTGCTGCTTGCAGCTTGATCATGTCGTGTTGCTCCGGGCAATGTATGTTTGGGACTTGCGCTTTCTCTCTCTCTCTCTCTCTCTCTCTCTCTGCTCTTTTTCTGTCTCCCCTGTGTGTGTCCTGCGTTGTAGATCCCCAAAGCCCCAGCCTTTGGTCGCAGGCTTCCGGACTATGCTGGATGATGCACTGCAGGGGCAGAGCCCGGTACTGCCGAATGTAGGGGCCCGAAAGAGCGCATAAACACATGGATTTCTACAACAAGGGACAGGGCTTTAGGCTAGAGTTGCAGGACCATGGAACGCCACGTAGGGTTGCCGGCTGTGTGGTTTGAGTATTTCTGGGGTATTCCCGAAATCAAAATGCCCAAACCCGCCTGAAGCCCAAGCCGTAGCCTGAGGCCGTCGTCTCGGTGTTACGAACTAACGCAGACCCTGCCTAAGGAACACCCTTCATAATCAGTATTGTACTAGTGATCGCAAGCCCCTAGGCCGCTGCAGAAGTGGGTGTTTTCTTTTTCCATGAGGCATCTGCATGAAACCCCTGATGCACCCAGAACCAGTATAAAATCACAAGCCCTAAATCGATAGTGTCGGTTATATACACACACATAAATATATGTTCTTTCAGTATACACATGTCTATGTATTTACTTGTTGCATGTAACGTATGTATGTCTTCAAGTCAGTATGACATCTTGGACCATGTTACATATCGCAGACGCCTAGTTTTGCTTTGTTGGCTCGGACTTGAGCTCTTGCCGGAATTTGGGGTGGGGTTTGAATTACAGGTGTTCACCGACGTTGTGGCCTTTGTAAGCGTGCTTTCAGGTGTGACAGTGTTTTGCAAGCCTTTACAAGTATCTGGGTTGTGCAGTATGTTTATGAGATCGAGAGGTTTCATCCGGCCATTCCGCACACACATGTACGCACACCGAAGCGCACACAGCTACTGGGTCTCAACTTCACTGGAATGACATTATGGGTGCACAGCGAGCGACGTCAGTCGGGCTTCGCCAAAATCCTCCCTAAACCCTAGCTTGTGATAAAGGCCAGTGCTACCAACAAAATCTCCACCTTGGAAGCGGTTCTATCACACCAAGGTGAAATCAGAGAGCAACATGAGAGTTTAGGTTGTGCGGTTTGGGGTTTAGCATTACCAGTTTGGGGGTCGAGGGTGCGGGCATGGGGAAATTTCCCCGTCTGACCTGTGGAGCTCGAGCTAAGTCACGAATCCGTGCGATTGCAGCTCGCAATAGAACCCCTAACTTCCTCAGAGACTATACTCCTTCAGCCCCAAACTCCAAACCCTCCGAAACTCCATACCCGATGCCCCAAAACCCCAATAGAGCAAAGATTCGAAATAAAGCGAAAGTCGAAACTCCGACGTTATAACCCGCCTTGAAGCTTGCATAAGCGCAAGGTCCAAATCCCTGAGGCGCTGACAAAGGAGAAAGCGCTGGGTGCTGAGATGATATATCCAAGACATATTCCATACTACGGTTGATGGTATAAATCCTGCATTACCCATAATAAGGAATATACCATAATTTCCCTAGTTTAGGGTCTTTAAGGTAATGCATGATGTATATCATCAACAATAGCAGGTTAGCTTCCCTAAGTTCAGGCTTTATGCGGCGCTCGAGGTGGACCTTTCTTAAACCACCTGCCCTTTCCGGTGAAGGATCCATGATCCTGCACTGATAAACCAACGCCTGCATGAATGTAGATGTCATAGGTATTACTAACCTAGTGATCTCCGATGATCGTCCCCAAATCCCCAGTCTGATCTTCAGCCCCGACATTGCTTTACTGCGTACCCTAGCCTGTAGAAAAATTTGGTTAGAACCTCTATTGTGGATATATGCAGGATTTTGTCGCGGGGTTAAACTCCGAACTGCCAAACCCTAGAGTCGTCCACGGTGAATGGCAGTTCGCATTGGGCTTCGGCATGAAAGCCCTGGCGGATTGTCTTCATCACTTGAAGGTGCCTGACCGTCAGTTGCTCAGTCCGCAAAAGGCGAAACCTGATCTATTTATCTGTGAGACAAGGCATCACCATGGCTGCAGGTCCTTCTCGAACAGACAGGTTCCTTCCCCTACGTGCTTGGAATCGCTCAAGAGGAGCATAGCTGCGATCAAGCACGCTCAGCCCGACTATTGCCACAAGGGTCCATGTACCAAGATAGCAGCTACTTCACAGGTATTCGGGCCTCAACAGTAGGGTTTAGGGTTTAGGGTTATGTAGTATACTATTTCCTTGAACCCTCTGGGTTTCATGCTAGCAGGCACGGCAGTTCGGAACCTGCGACATCGTACCTTGATCACCAGGACCATAACCCTGCCTTATTTAGAGTGGATATTTAAGCCCCGCAACACAACAGCTCATGTTCCTTCAAGATCTACAGGACCTTAGCCCTAAACACCAAGCACATACTTTGTGGGTTTCAGCGGTTGAGGGTTGAGGGTTTCTTTCGACTGAAGGAAGGATGCGTATGCGCTTCTGAAGTGGAAGCCTGAAGCCCGCAAGAAGTAAAGCGCTGATCTGCAGCAAGGCTGAAGATACAGAAAGCGGCAGAGGAGGCTGAACAAGAAGAGGCCGGATTTCAGCGTTGTCGGTGTTTCCGTAAGGGTCCGGGCGCGCATATATAGTGCGCCGCAATACTTTGCATTCTTAAACATTTGACGTAGGTAGATCTTGAGGTTCGAGGAGGGGTTTACGAGGGTTTCCACAAAAGTCAGTACAGGTATCCCACGCCAGTATGTGAAACGTGCCTCTACGCCCCTCAGTTGAACTCTTGAAGAGCCTGAGAAGAATTTGGGGTTCAGAGTCTAGCAGCCAGGGTTAGGGTCTAAAGGGCTAAAGACCCTATCCCCGGCTTCTTCGTCGTCTTTCTTGAGGGTGACCTTGCCGTCTGTAGTCGTTGCCATGTTGGGTCGCTCATGTCTGTGATCCGCTGTCGTCGTCATTGTCTCGATGATGCACGAGGAGCTCGAGCACTACCTTGTCCCTTGAGTGTGCTCTTTGTCTGTGACCTGCTGCTGCTTGCAGTGGCTGTCGTCTTGTCTTCAGTTCTCAGTTTGACGGTCCAGCTCCCTTAGGGGTGAGCTTCTTGACCTGCGGAGAAAGGGGGCCCATTGCATTCAAAAACAAACCGTGCTCCCTCCTAGCTGAGGGTTACTGGGAGGTCGTCTCGGAAGTCGAGCATTGCTTTCTCGAGATCAGAACATGTCCAAGCGGCTACAACCCATCAACCGACGTTGAAGACGGGCGCTTCCTGCACATTGGTCTCTAGGGCGCCTTGCAGACCTTGGAGCCACAGCCAGCTTTACCCCCCAGCACTTCTTTGTTTTGGAACAACTCAAAGGCTTACCGAAAGCATGGCCACCATAAGCAGGAAAATACATCATCTACCAGACATCTTTCTCTGTAATCTCCTGAAAGCCCTCATGAAATCCTTTCTGCGAAGTCCGACCTGCAATCGCGCTTCTATCGTAGCTTCTCAACACCCAGTAAAGTACAGGTTTTACCAAGGCTTTAAAGAAAGAGTAAACGGTACGATTTTCGGGTTCTTGTGATATCTTACGTTGAGCTCTGTAAAACCCTGGACAAGCTTTTCATGACCATCATAGAAAAGGCTCTTGGCCTCATGCGCGGCTCGACTGTCTCTCTTCGAAAGCTCGGGGAGGCGCGCCCCGGACTCAAAGCCTTAAATCCCTTGCAGAACCTAAACCCTAGACCCAGACCCCACTTACTTGTGGCCCAAGAAGCCTGCCTTGTAAGGAGTTCTATATAGACACCAGACGAAGTAACCCTGAAAAGGTTGGTTTTTTCAGCTACAGGTAAACATCCCTATTCCATGTCTTAACGGCTTCCTTGGAGAGCCAGTACTCCTCAAAATCAGGAGCATCCCGGAAGATATCGATCTTGCGAGGGTTTCAGGGTTTCAGGACCCCTTAAACAAGGAACACCCCTTGAGTGCTAAAGGGGTTCGCAGAATATGATTACAGGTACATTGCTGCTTAAAGGCTACTTGGCGGCACTGGGCTTTTTGGTGAACTCCTGATTCACACCCAGCTTGATCCACGAACAGCGCAAACTGGGCTCAGTGTAACACAATTCCTACCCTAAACCCCTAAACCCTCATCTCCTTTACTCCTCAAGCCTGGCGGACAACCCTGAACCTCAAAACCTACCCATAGGCCCCTAAGTAGTGCCTTTTTGGGATTACCTTACAGGATTCTAAATATAATCCACAAAAAGGAACTACTTAGGGGCCTATGGGTCATCAAGCTCTACACCTTAAAACTCCACGCCAGTTCTTGGCCGTGGCCCACAAAAACGCCTGGGAGCGGGTCTTCAAGGCGGGGCATGTCTGCGTGGCTCTAGGGTTTAGGGTTTAGGGTTTAGACAGCGCCCTTGCAATGTAGAGGCCTTCGAAATCAAAACAGGGTTTTGGGATCTTCATAGCATATTTTTGCAGAGACTCCACGGCAAGGGGTATGTTATGGTCTGAAAGTACAGAGACTATAGGAAGTCATTGTTCAGACCTCTTTGAAGTACTTCGTTCAAGCTTTCGAACTGTTGCTGAGTAGTGATGCTTTTTTCCCAGAAGCGCTAGTTTTCGCCCAGTTCCCTGAGTTTTCGCGACCCCTCCAAGCCCCATACGATTGAAAGCCAGGCTTAGCCTTAAAGGTACGCCGACAGACCCAGTAGAGCTGGAGATGCAAAAAGGGGGGTAGCAAGGCTACTGAAGAAGATCCAGAGGTCTGCAGAGGTAGACTAGGCTGCTCAGTAGCATGCTTTTGTCCTTTTGTGGTTCCTGGGTTCCTAGTATATGACAACGAACCTTAAAAAGTATATACTCCTTTCAGGTGGTTACTGAAGAGCCCAGAAAAGGATAAGTGCAAGAGAGGCTTAGGAGGTGGTGCTTGTCGTCACTCGCCGTTGTCGTCGACGTGGTAGTAGTATAACTAATAGTACTCGTCGTCGTCGTCGTAGTAGTAGTAGTAGTGGTGGTAGTAGCAGCAGCAGCAGCAGGAGGAGAAGTAGTAGAAGTAGCAGTAGTAGCTGCGCCTCTTTTTGTGCCTCGGTTCACCTTTGCTGCGCTTTCACAGTTGTTCACTTGATTACCATTTGTTGACCTTCTGCAACGTTTCGCTACTTCTAGGGACTCACCGTTCGTTGTGCCTCTTTACACTTTTATTGTAGGGCTTGTAGTTTTCGTCATGTTGACATCTGCTTTCACCTCAATGGTTTGGAGCTTCTAGCCTTTCAGTTCAGGGATGAAGGCTTTCGGGACCCTAAGCCCTATAAACCCTAAGCCCTAAGCCCTAAGTTTCAGTTCAGGCATGAAGGCTTTCGGGTTTAGCGGTGGAATCTCAGGCTTCGCGGTCTCAGGGTTTGAGGATCTTCAGGTTTTGAAGTAGTATGGAGCAACAGAAGTCTGAAGAATCGCCGGTACGAACCCCTTAGGGCTCCTCTTTGCGATACTACAAACAAATCTACTCCAAACCCTGTTCTAAATGTTAAAGCCCCCGTAATTACATCATAGACAAGCTTTTATACAAACAAGCCCTGGAAGCAAACGAGCCCTGTCCTTATTTGCCAAGACCCCTAGAATAGAGCAAGAAAGCGGCTCACTGAGAAGGCCCATGCGAACATCCTGGGCGAGCACGGTGCGGAGGCAGCTGGTTAAGGGAATCCCTAAACCCTAAACCCTATATCCTATAAGCCATAAACCCTAAACACCTAAACCCTAAAAGCCTAAGCCCTTAACCCTAAACCCTAAGCCCTAACCCCTAAACCCTACCCCGTGGCTACTCTTCAAGCCCATAAGCCGTCTCTCAGCTCTGCACTTGAGAACCCGAAACCCCAGAGCCCTAAAGCCCTAGAGCTGTCAGGCATGAAGCCCGGAGACTGGGCTCTTGTTTAACTTAGATAGCCAATGGGAGAACTTTAGACTTTGTGACCTTATATATGAGGTCCATCCTAAAAAGTTCGATTCGAAGATTTTTGGACTTGGTTGTTGAAGAAGAGAGTTAAAGGATCTATTCTTCAGCTTAAAGAAGCCATCTTCTTTACTTTAGATCCCTATATTAAAATAAGAAAGGGATCTAGTTTAAGTTACTGTAATATGGAAAGCCTGTTAATTTACGATAGACCCCTATTCTGGTTGGTAGCTATTGAAGTTAGATCCCCATAACAAGAACCCCAGAAGCCCCAAATCCTAAAACTGAAACTCTGAACCCCTTAAACCCTAAAACCTAAACCCCTGAAACCCAAATCCCTGAAACCCTACACCCTAAAACCCCAACCCTAAACCCCTAAACCCCCAAACCCTAAACTCCTAAACCCTAAACCCCTAACCCCCTAAACCCCTCAACTCTCCAGCCTAAAGTGCCAACCTTGGGCCCCCGGGTCTTCGAGCTTCTGGGCTTCTGGCCGACGGCCCCTTGGATCTTGGGGAGGATGTAGGGGCTTAGAAGCTTAGGGGATTAGGTTTTTTCTTTTAAGGTTTTATAGGGGTTTTAGAGTTTTAGAGGTTTTGGGGGTTTTAGAGTTTTTAGGGTTTAGCGGTTTTAGGGTTTAGGGGTTGTAGGGTTTAGGGTTTAGGGTTTTAGAGGTTTTAGGGGTTTAGGGATGTAGAGTTTAGGGCTTAGTGTGTCATAGGACAGTATAGTATGTACAGCTTCTTATAGTCTTAGACAGTATAGCATGGTCTATAGTATAGTATGTGGTATAGTATAGTACAGTCTACGTCTAGTATAGTATAGTCTCGCAGTGGTTGGGGCTCTCGGCTTGAGGCTTCTGTGGAGTTTTTGTTGGGATGCAGGGGCTAGGAGACTTCTCAGCACAACCCGTTCGTAAGGAGAGCGACAGAACCTGACGCTTCAAAGCAAAGCCCCCGCTGATTGAATTTGCTTCGGGTCCTTGGCAAAGGTGGGTTCTTTGGGGCATCGTGGGACACCAATTAGTGCAGACGCCATAGCTTGTAAGTACATCCCATGCCAAAGAGCTGTGATTTGTAGACTGACTTTTTGCAATGCGAGGGTGGGTAATGCTCTCAACAATGCAACATAACTATTGAGGGTAGCAGTAGGCTTCTGCTTCGAATGAGGGCTCGATGCGTGCGTAGCCAAGCGGCCAGAAGGATAGCGAAGCCAGTTTCCTGCAGGCCTTTGTTTTCACAAGGCTTCTTGTGAAGAGGTTCTCTGTTGTTACCATGTTTGGGATCTGTATCCGGAATAGAATATCCGTATATGTCCCTGAATAGGCCTATATACGAGTAACCAAATCAATCTGCAAAATGGGTTTGGGCTTGGGAGTTAAGCTGTAGGGTGTAGGGCTGCGGCTTCGAAGCTGATGCGAGCTGCATGACCTCGTCCGGTCCAGCTTGGATGACAGACGTTCGGCTCCGGAAGCCTGGCAGGTGTTGCGGGAAGGATTGTGTGCCAAATTTGACGTGACCGTGGACCTGCACGCTTTTCAACTTGTTTTTGGTGTGTGTGGCGGACGGTCGTGGCTCCGAATCCCGGGTGTCTTCTGCGAGGCAAAGTTTGGAATCCTTATTGGCCAGGGAAGCTGTGTTGCTCGAGGAGACGGCGGCGTGGCTTCGACATTTCAATTTGGCGTCACAGTTTGTGGACTTGGCATGTGGTCAGAAACGGCGGTTCCACAGCTGAGTGCACAACTTTCCCCTCTTCTCGAGTACATACATAATGCTATCACAATCGGAAGGTTGACTTCTTGGAACCGGGGAACTCAGCAACCGGAAGGGTCCTTTCCTGTCGTGGTCTAGGTCCGGATTTCGATTCAGATGCAGAGGTGTCCTTCGCCATCAGTTTGCCAAGACGAAGGGATAGATGAGGGCATAGTGTCAAGAAGGGCTTGTCCTCTGATGCATGTACGAAAATCTCTAGTACCAATATTATGTATCTTGTGTTTTCTTACAAACCGATTATTTTAGTGTAAGCCTGCTTTTCCTGAAGTGTTGCGTTTGCATTGGGCATGTACGACGAGGTTTGAGAACTGGACCTTGGACCACACATGCAGCCAACAGCTCCTTCACACGACTACACAACGCGGACCCCCCGGATGAATAAACCCCTTCCTTCGATCGACCCCACAGGCCCTGTGAAGAGGCGCGGGGTATCTCGATTGTTGAACCGCCCCCTTTCTCTAAGGGATCCCATATAGTCCCTATAAAGAGGAGCGGCTTATCTGGATCCTTCTGGGTCTAAGAGAGAAGCCTGGGTCGTCAGTACTACTAATCTTGGGGTTCCTTACCCCACAGCCCCATAGTTATTCTATTCAGTAAGGCCTCTTCTTCCTTCAATGTAATGAGAGCCTGGACCCTAACCCTCAACCATGAACCCTAGGCCCTACCCGGAGTCAGGTCTACTACAGCGCGGCCGCGATCTATGCGAAAGATGAGGATTTCCTTCAGCAGAAGACAAGGCGCAGCAGAATGCAGGGGTCGGTTTAGGGTTTAGGTGCCTCTCGGGGCTTATACAGGGCTGTATCCCCTTAGAGTCCCCGAAGATCATAGTAGACTGCTATAACAGCATGTTACGACTTTCTAGCAGAGCAGGCAACCTTTATGTGAAAGTTTTTGTGTGGGAATTATAATCCACATATGTAATTAAAGTACAGGCAAATCTGTAGGGATACCAGGTAAGAAGGGATCGCAACACTTGAAAAGCGTATCCGCGCATAATCCCTGGGTAAGTGCGGCATGATGTTATGGCTCAACAATACATGATCAATATGGGCCAGCGGTGTTCAGATAGACGCTGGCTGCCATTTCGACTGTGCAAAGCTCTGAAGAACGATCCGAATCAATATGCTCGGTACCTGCAATCCAGAACACCTGCTTCTCCATGTCTAAGACAGTAGGGGGTTCAGCAGCCCACGCTGCAGATTTTTCTTGCCACAGGTAAAGCTTGAACCGTAAGCCCGAAACATTCCGAAACCCTAAGCCTTGAGGGCCTAAACCCTATACCCTAAAACCCTAAACCCTAAAACAATAAACCCTAAACCCTAAAACCCTAAAACCCTAAAACCCTAAAGCCCTAAACCCTACAACCCTAAACTCTGAAGCCCGAAACCATTAAAACAAAAACCGTAAAGAGCAGACTGCGAATGTTTTTCTCTGCGGAAAGTGATTTGGAGCTGAGTTTGCGTTTCAGAGCTACAAAGCCCAAGAGCTTTCAATGTTGCAGTACGTGTGGTCCGTGTGGTCCTTCCGGTTCACGGTTCAGGTTACCTTCTTGCTACAAATCCCACGTAACCCTGGTTTTGGGATATGCGCCTCTGTATCAGGTGGTTAGGCCTGTTCTTGCTTGAGCTGAAAAACCTCGGCAAGCGAGCATTAAATGCTTCGCAAGCCCCCTACCTCAAGTAATTGCTCTACTTATACAAGGGGATGGGCATGTTTCCTGGAAAGAACCTTGTCTGCTCCAGGCACACCTCAAACCCCAAAAGCCCACCTCACGAAAGTCAGATACCCCACAACCCTAAACCCTAAAGCCATTGCCGCAGTAGAAGCCAGACCTTTACATCTCCCAAGCCTATAGAACCGGTGATAAAACCCTTATCGGATCTCGTAACACCTAAACAAGCCCTATAGAACCCTTATAGGTATATTGACACCTATAAAAGCCTAAACCCCTAAACCCCTAACCCCTGAACCCCAAAACCCCAAAATCCTAAACCCCCCCTAAGTAAAACACCAAAAAAAAACCCCGGAGCGGCAGCCCTGAGACTTCATGTCCTGAGGCTCGAGGAAGCGCACCAGAAGCGGATGATCCAGCTCCTGGATCGTTCTTGGAGGATTTAGGCTTTAGGGTTTCGGGTTTTGGGTTTTGGGGTTTAGGTTTCGGGGTTTCGGGTTTCGGGTTTGGAGTTTGGGGGGGTTAGGGTTTCGGGTTTTGCAGGCTTTTCCGGCTCTATAGGGATATTTGCCGGTTTAGTAGGGTGTTAACGTGGTACTTCAGGACTTTGATATAGGTTATAGGATATGACAACAAGGGTCCTCTAGGTTTTTTTGTATTTTTATGGGGGCTGCTTCAGCTGGTTCGGGTCCTACCGTTCAGTGATTTATGAGGTTTCATAGGTGTTTCTTGTAGCACCTAACCGATGAGAGTTCACGGCTTTCTGTCCAATCTAGGGGAATGGGTGAAGAACTAGGGTATGTAACCCTAAACCAGCGGGAGCGATCAGGGTTTAGGAATTTATGGGAATGTAGGCTCTTAAATATGAGCCCTGCCTAAATAGGGATTGATCTTGAGGGCCCGTGGCTTGTTAAACCACGTGGCCAGTTCTCTAAATTAGGCTCGCTTTTAGGGCCCTCTTTTTACAAGGGTGCCGTATTATATTGGGGACCTAGAACTGGACCCTGATTTGGAGAACTACCCATGTGTGTGTTTGTGCAGAAGTACTGAGGGTTTTATGTTTAGTGGTTCCCACGTACCGAGGCTGTAGCTAGCGATTAGGCTTCAGAGCATTTGGGAATAGGCTTTTCGTTTTTGAAGCCGGTTCGGGGGACCCCAGAAAGAAGGTGGCCAAACCACAATATGGGACAATCCTGTTTCGGATTCATGCTGTCGAAGGACAACATCCTGCAGTTTTCTTGGTACCCTGAACTATGGGAGATCTGAAAAAATCGGTCCAGTGAGTGGGTACTGCAGAATCTGTGCATGAGCAGAGAAACGTTTGGGCCTCATGGTTTCAAGTTTAGGGTTTAGGGTTTATAGGGTTTTAGGGTTTAGGGTGTTAGTGTTTAGGTTTTAGGGTTTCGGGCTTTAGGGTTTAATTAGGGCTTGCGACGACGCGCAATAGGTTCTGGCAGTTCGGGGTGTACGGTGTTGGGGTACCAGTGAGCCCCATGCCCCTTAATCAGGGAATACACAGTTAACTCAAAAAACATCATGCCCGTTTCAACTTTCCAACTTGAGATCTAGTTTAAGGTATTCCCCTAAGCCCTAAACCATCTTGATCGATTCAGGGGCATTGGCTATGCAGGTATTCCGAAAGAAGGCTTATACTACAATGGTGTCTTCGGGTTCCTCATGATGAGTTCGTATACTACGGTTGATGATATAAATCCTGCGTTACCCATAATAAGGAACATACCACAATTCCCATAGTTTAGGGTCCTTAAGGTACCCATAGGCCCCTAAGTAGTTCCATTTTGTGGATTATATTTAGAATCCTATAAGGTAATCCCAAAATGGAAGTACTTAGGGGCCTATGGGTAATTCTAAGGCTAAGGATTTCTATCATCAACAGTATCATCGACCCCAAAAACCCGTTCCGATGGTCAAGGCCCCTAAATTCAACACCTCCTAATCCCCAAAACCCCGACGAAACACTAAAGCCGATAGCGTAAGCACCCTAAACATTAGGGTTTATAGGGTTTAGGGTTTTAGGGTTTATGCTTTAGGGTTTAGGCCGAGGACAAAAGGTCCTCAAAAAAAAACCTTAATCCCTAGTCAAGCCCTGTCCCTCCCAGGCTCTTCCAGCCTGATGGGAACGGCAATGTAACAGTGAACGGCTAAGCGCCACGGTTTAGGGTTTAGGCGGGTCCGTGAATGTCCAGGATTGTGTAAGGGGATGGCGAATATAGAAGCCCCCACGGGTCTCTATGAAATGACATGATAGTCCTTGTTAGAGCCACTATGGCGACCAAAAATTGTATCTAATCTTGGGTCGTACGGTTTCTATGGTTTCTATTTTTTTACGAAAGAAGGTCTGTCCATGTGTAGGCTTACTCCTTTTGTTACTAGGTCAGCTTGAGCACTAAACACCACTGTCGCAACAATCTGCGTGAGAACAGCCGCAGACCCTAAACCCTCTGCACCTTAAACCCTACAAGGGAGTTCTCGTCGAACCGAACTTCAATACCATGAAACACAAAACATCAAGTTTGCGAATCTGAATGCAAATCCAGAGCATCAGCCCCACCCCCAAACCCCCGAAATGCTAAACCCAGATCCCCGAATAATAGGACTGTAAAAACTCTGAAACCCTAAACCCTAAACCCTCGAATCCTAAAGCAGAAACCCAACGTTGCGTCGAGTTTCGACGGCCGAAGCGGTCGTTTGTTCCTAGGATCGATGCAAGCAACTTTTTGAATGTGGAGTGTCCGGTCTGCAGCTGCTGACTGTTTCTTTGGATATATGCTAGGAATATAGGAGCCTTAATACTTAGAGTAGGGTTTTGGGGGGGTTTCCTTATTATAATTATAGTATTATAGACCCCCTAACCCATTCTAATTATCCTACATCAGTGTGTTTGTTTGGGGTTTAGGGCTCGGGGGTTTAGGATTTCGGTTCAAGTCTGCTTTCGGGACTCCTGGAGGCGGAGAGTGAGGATATCATCGGCAAGCGTGTCCAGCAAAAACGTTCTTACGTGCGACCAGCACTAGGACCTGTGGTTGCTTTGTCGTGCAATCGTGCGTGTGTCTGCTTATTACATATATCAATAGACGGATTTATTTGGTGGGCAAATTAGTTAAACGTATATATATATATAGACATGTCTGTATGTATGTATGTATGTATGTATATATATATATGTATGGTTATACGTATATGCACATATGTGCATGCCTAATCAGAGAATGTCGCGCACATGATCCGTCGCCCCCAAATCCTGAACACTCAGTTAGTGGTAGTACCCCGGCCCCCCGCCAAACAAGTTTCCATCCTACCCATGCACAAGCTCAGATGAGGCTCCCCTACCTTGCGACCCTTGATGGGCGAAAGTCCGGCAGTTTGCATAAGCGAAAAAGACCCTCGTTCCCAGATGATGAACACGAAATTACCCTGAACTCCTAACTCTAAACATAACACCTTAAACCCTCAATCCATTAGTCAGTCGGGATCTGCTGTCTGCTCGCGCTCAAAAAAAGAATAATTATCAGTTGATAAGAGAGCGATAAAGAAAGAGTGATCCGCTACCCCACAACTTAAACCGAAGCACGTGAGAACCGTTTGCAGCTTCACATGTTCATTATGTGTGTGCATATATATATATACACATATATATACACATACATATGCACATACACACACAATAATAAATTATTACGCATGCAAAACAGTCATAAACACGTACATCAATACTTAATGTAGATAAAGAATTGTTGTGCCGCCCAGTCTGATCAGTGGCTGTGCCCTGTATCCACTTTGCACGGTATTTTGCAGTCGCCTGCGCCATGATGGTGTGACACGGCTGGGAGCTTAGGGCTGAGATGGTTTAGGCCTTCGATGAAAATAGAAGCATACCTTGTTGGTGCGTGCGTAGTTTGATAGCTTTGGGGGGTGGGGGGCATACGGTTCCGGGACCCATAAGGCAGTACTGTTCTGTTGCTTTGCATGCCTGGTATGCTGGCATTACTACCATGCAAACACCAGCAGATCATGGCGCGATATTAGCCGATGCTAGAAACCATCTCATAAACAGTGTAAACTTGTGGCAGTAGTACTACTAGTCATCGTAGTAGCAGTAGTGGTAGTCGTGCTCGTAGTCGTAGTCGTGCCCGAAGTAGTTGAGGTAGCAGTAGCAGTAGCAGCAGCAGCAGCAGCAGCAGCAGCAGCAGTAGCAGTAGCAGTGGAAGCAGCAGTAGAAGCAGGAGCAGCAGCAACAGCAGTAGCCTGAGCAGTAGTGGAGGAGTAGTAGTAGTAGTAGGAGGAGGAGGAGGAGGAGCAGCAGCAGCAGAAGCAGCGGCGGCGGCCCTAGCAGTAGTAGTATTATTGATTCGTCGTCCTCCTTGTCGCAGCACTAGTGCTGTATGGGTCTTACGAGGGGTGATGAGCTCAGCCTGACACACCGTCCGAGCAGGCAATTTTTGGTATAGGCTCTTCATCCGCAAGTTGTCATAGCTTTCTTGCGTCGACACGGGCCGGCGACAGAGAAAAGCAGTGCTCCGCTTGTCTTTATGGTGTTGCAGGCATCGTAGTTTGCGAGTCCGTCCGCACGGGCAACGCGAAATGCTGGTTTCGTGACGCTCTGCCCGCTGTTCGTGACGTGACGCAGACCTCCCGTTCTCTGCCGATCCGACGTTTGCTGTTTGCGCTGCCTTCCGCTGTGAAGCCACGGGCGTGGCTGTGTCGAAACCTCGGCACGTCCACATCACATCGCAGGCTGGCGTGCCCGCCGCGCAGTTTACAACGACTTTATAACTTTATACTAACTTACCTATATTAAGTGCTGTACATCACGGAGGAAGGCCTTGTGGGTGTTGCCATACGTGAACCCCGGAAAGAGCGAGAGCTGCATCCAGCAAAGTTTTCAGAGAAGACATGACAATGACGGTCCTCCAGCGATGTGTCTACGTCACGACATAGAAGGATTCGACACTTCAGATCGAGGGAGCCCAACTACACGAGTCCGTTTCGTCGCCATTCCGTCTCAGCGAACCCAATGTTAGGGTTCTGATGGGGCTTCGGCTTGATCGTGTGCCATGTGCCTATCCACCGGCAGCTGCAGGAAAGGAGGCACAAATCGAGGTCGTTATTGTGATTGTACCTTGTGACTGCTTTAATTTTCGGGGCAAGCGACGTTTTCGTTCGCTGCTTGAAAGACAAAACCTGGCCTTATGTTCGCTTATAAGGCGACGAAGCGATTGATGGCCGATAGCCTGCGCGCTGCGTGGGCGTGACCACGTTAGCAAGGCCAGGCTCCCCGGTCTCCAAGAACTAGCACGTCGTACGTATTATAACATATTGCGAGGTGCCACGATAGCGCCACCAATCCTTCTACGTTTAAGGTTCTGGTGTATGACGCAGGTTTAACGTTCGGTTTTGAAGTTCCGAGGAGACAGCATATGTATATCGGCAAAAGCCTTCATTCTGAATTCTTGCAACTCTTCACGCAGATACTCCGAGTGGTGATTTCTCCAATGATGACAGTCATTTCTGTCAACCATAGTCTTAGATTCTTAGATCAAAGCCTCCAAAATACTCTAACGGTGACAGTAGTCTTCTATTTCATGTTCACCCAGAAAAGAGTCCTGATAGATTCACGTCTTAGTTCATATTAATGAAAATGCTATGTCGACTGAACGGGATTGGGCCCCCCGATTGTAAAGATATTGCCGTCCCCTTGGCAACCGTGATATTGGATGACTCCAAGATGGACCTTAATCGCAAACTTAATAATAAACGCTGCGCGTCGTCCGCCTCGGCCCGGCCGTATGTTGGGAGGAAGACATGATGCCAGGTCTGGGGCTTTTGCTTTCGCAGGATATCGGGGTGCAGCGTCTGCGGGGTGAAGTCTGATAGGGTTTGCGCATAGAC